>CM051489.1:5000-267500 GCA_028015225.1 Carex myosuroides | reverse complement strand
AAGAAGTTTAACTATCATTTCTAAATTATTATCGTATCAAGAAACACAAAATTAATATAACTTATTTTGAATTTGACTATTTAATGCTATTTATTCCCTCATTTTCATCTCATCCATTTTTTTTATTCAAATGAATGATTTTTTTTTAAAAAGAATCAATATAATGGCTCTCAAAAAAACATTGTTCAAACTTAACCATTGATCGACAATTTTTGTCCCTCGATCACTTTCCTAATAACTACTTTATAAATGGAATGAATTAATTTTAACTATTAAAATATAGGGAGCGACTAACAGTCCCCTCTATTCTGTCCCCTAAACGTTCATCTAACTAACTGATGCGTAAAGTACAACAAAGACCACTAACTACCTGGGGGATCACTAACTACTTAGAGAACCACTTATATTTGAAAAAATTTACAACTGGCGCACGCATGTATGGCTACTTATGCGTACAAGTATTACTATATAATATATTAAGTATTCATACCTAAAACATCAAGTATTTAAAAAAAAAACTGGACATCAACTTTCTTTTCTCTCTAATCACACACTCATCTTTTACACGTTTTTAGAAGTGAGTTTTTTTCTCTCCGTTTAATCGCGTCAATATTTTTGACGATCTGTGAGAAATTTTGCGAATATAAAACCACAAACGTCTTCTATGTAATTTTCTCTTTCAAATGAGATCCATGATGAAGTACTTTCGGGTTCTTCGTCGTTCAAGTATTCATACCTCGGCGTGCAAGTATTCATACCTCGTCGAGCAAATATTCATACCTTGTCGAGTATTCATCTCTAAAATGTCAAGTATTCTTATCTAAAATATCGAGTATTCGTAATTACTATAATAAAGTGTGAATATTTATGTTGTAAATTAAGTTTTTATGAGAAACCCACAGACGTGTCTTGGGTATTATCTACTTGGAGGACCACTACCAACCTGGGGGACCGCAAACATCGTTTAAAAGCGACCACGATAGAGACCACACACAGAAAACCAAGGACAAACGGATGCGTAACGACCATCGCAAGTGTCAGCGTTGTAATTGTTGTAAACGTTTATTTCTAAAATATCAAGTATTCATACTTACGCATTGAAGTGTGAATTTTTATGTTGTAAAATATTCCTGTGAAACTGCTAAATGTCCTCTGTGCATTAACTACCTGGGGGGACCACTACCTACATGGGGGGGACCACAGACGTCACTTGAAAGCGACAGCTACGGGGACCACAAGCGCAAAAGCGCATGCGTAACCACCGCACAATCACCAGCACTGTTGTTTTAGTAAAAATATTAATATCTAAAATTTGTATTCATACTTACGCATTGAAGTGTGAATTGTTATGGTGTAAAGTAACTTAAATCAGTTAATCTGTTTGGTGCTTGAACGTATTGATAAGTACTGAAGAAAGTATTCATACTTATATCTGAAGTATGAGTTGTTATGTTGTAAAGTATGTGGTTGTTGCTTGATTGTATTAATATGTAATATGGAAAGTATTGACACATGTGTATTGATGTCTGAATATTTACGTTGTAGAGAAATGTATTTTTTGTCAATATATTGCTAGTGAAATGTATTTTGTTACAAATCCCTATTCAGAGATTGATGTTATTAACATATAATCAAAGAAGTATTCATAACTATACAATGAAGTATGACTATTTCTGTTGTAAATGACCCGTAGACATTTTATTTCATACAGAATTTTAATTAAATATTACATCTTTTGTATAATGTCATAATATAACAGGAGAACATGTCATTCTCCAAAACAGAAAAATACACAGGAGATTGATGGTATTAACATGTAATTTGAAAAGTTTTCATACCTATACTAAACACATTTAATCACAATTGAAAAATATTGATATTTATGAACCACCTCCTCGTCATATATACTTAAAGTGTTGATAACTACATCTCCATGTGTTGATGCAAAAAAATATTGAGAACATGTCATTCTCCAAAATAAAAAAAATACAACTCGGTAAACGCCTTTTGATGTAAGTAAGAATATATCCTTAGCTTGCTATTATCCTTTTACAAGTTGTGCCTTTCACAAGTTGTGTCGAGTTGTTGGAAGTGGAGTTATACAACACTATGACTTACACTTGCAGCATGTTTCCTCATGTGTTGAATAACCCGACCGAGTAAATAGCATGCTTTATTAAGAGATAGAGAAAATCATACCATACAAATACAAATGCTTTCTTCATTGAGAAATAGTAAACAACTATAAAGGTGAAAATGAGGCAATTAAGTAGAGGTGTAAATGATGTAGTAAAGTTTCTCTTAGACATTTCATCGAACATGTTGTGTGCATGAGTAAACAACAAGCAAAGAAAAAATAAAAATCAGTTCAAACACTAACTATCAGATGTGATCTCAGATACATACGAAACGAAACGAATCAAATCAAACAATAAGAATTAAATTCATAAAACTCACTTGGCCTCAATTGATTGATTGACTTTCTCATCCATTGATTAGCTTTCCTTCATCGATTCATAAAACAACAAGATCAGATCTCGTTTAGTTGTTAAATGCTTGTAAGTGACTGGAGAGGATGAAAACGGAGCTGATTCTAAGATCTCTTTGTAAATCTCTAGATCCTCATCAACCCGCATGGAATCACAAAAGGCATTGATCAGGATGTTGTAGGAGACGACATTAGAGATGATCTTGTTCTGGCAAAAGAAGAAGTGGAAGATAGCAATGGAGCCGTCCAGACGAGACAGCCATTCTAGTGAAATGAGGTCGACACGACATTGCAAGTGAAAACAGTGGGGCGGGGGCGAAGCTGGAAAGAGGCGAAGTCGAGATCGCCGGAGTGGAGGAGGGACTGGACTCGGTTGTGGAGGGAGAGGCGGGGGTCAATGAGAGCGGAGGTAGAGTCAGTAAGGCAAGGGTCACGAGGCTTTGGGCGATAGGAAGGAGATCTGACAGCGTGGAGAGGTGGTTTGATGCGGAGGCGGTGCTTACAACGGCGGTTTGAGAAGAACGCTCTGGTGGAGGCCATTGAGACACGGGGGTGGGTACGGGTGGCAGAGATCGTTGAGATTGATCGTGACTTGAAGGTTTTTTTTCTTTCTCTTTCTAGGAGGGGTTGAACTGGGAGATGAAGAGAGTTGATTTCTTTTTTAAAGTCATTTGACTTTGACAGTTAGTGAGACTAATTAGTTAGGGGGACATTTAGAGGACCAAATAGCGGGGCACAAAATCTTTACTCTGAAATATAAATTTTCAAATTACTGGCAATTCTAACTCACTTATGTAAGGTTTCAGATAAGGTATAAGAGTACAATTCAATTGAAATTTAATTAATTAATTACTATGTGTATTAGAATCCATGTGTAAAATTATATTCAAGATAGAGTTTACAACTAGCAGCGCAATGGACACTCTTCACAGAGCTAGTCGTAACCTTTATTTACTTCACTTGTGTGTCAGATGTACGCAGTAATTACAACAACGTCTCTACCGGTATCAACATGATGAACAGATTTTCAAACAACCATCAATCGGTGTGTTAGCACATGTTCTCTCGGTTTTGTGCAAATATACGTGTTCAGAACTGAAAATTCGAACTGCTGATATATATAATCATATGCACATGTTCGGTCGCGCCAATTGGTCACACCTATTCAAAAAGAGTGTAAAATTTAAGACCGTATTTTATACAGTCCAATATAATTTAATCCATATATAATTTCATAAATTAATTATTAATTTTGGCTCAAACTATTTGACACGAGACATTATTTCCAACTTCTTTACTTACATATATTAAATGGGAGGTATATAGGCGTAATGGCAATAACAATTTTTTTAAAATAAGGTTAAAAATAAAAAAGAATTTTGGTTGGTAGGTTGTTGGGTTCATAGATCGTGTAATAATTAAATTTAATATAATTTGACAGTTATTTTGTAATGATACATTAAGAATCATAATTTTAAACTACTGAAAATTCATTTTATCGATGCACGATAAATATATATCAAATCTTATCATCATATTGATCATGTTTATAATATTACATTTTTACATTTTAACTATATAATTAAAAATATAAAATATTATAAAAATGATAAATATTAAGTCATTTTTCTTTAGGACTTAGGATCTGAGATTTTTTTTTAAAAACATAATTAAAATAATTAATTTTAAAAAAACAACATGATTACTGTTTTTTTTACAAAAACCATAAAAACCGAACTGCCAACTCGGTATGAGCGTTTTTTTTTCTATACCAAGTTGCCAATTCGGTCTATAGGATTTTCGGGGGGTTGTAGGAAGAATGCCACAGAAAATCCGAACAGGGTACAATACCGAGTTGGCAGTTCGGTGTAGTGTTTTTTTGGGCTACACCGAATTGGCAATTTGGTGTAGCTATATTTAATTCCAAAACCGCGCCTCGGCCTTCTCTTCTTCCTTCTTTCCCCTACCCGAGACAATTCCTCTTCTTCTTCCCCTACCCGAGATAAACAAAAACCGAATTTTAACCCCCTCAAATCTTCATCATTTTTTATTCTAATCACATATTTTCGTATAATTTTGAGAGAAGAACAAGAAGAACTTCAGATCTACAAGTTTCGTTAGGTATGTGGTTAAATTTTTTATTTAAAAAAAAATCTGAATATTATAATTTTTTCTAGAATTATTTAGTTTAGTTTGTATGTAGAGTAAATTAGTTTTTTTAGTGTATTGTAGTGTAATTTTGTGGATTGTAGTGTAAATTTAGTATATTGTAGTGTAAATTTTTAATTTGAAAAAGAAATCCGAATTTTAAATTTTTTTTGTAGAATTATTTAGTTTAGTTTGTATGTAGAGTAAATTAGCCTTTTTTAGTGTATTGTAGTGTAATTTAATGTATTGTAGTGTAAATAAATTGTAAATAGTTAGAGTAATTAGAGTAATTTAGAGTAAATAAATTGTAAATAAATTTAGTGTAAATAAATATTTAGTGTAAATAAATTGTATGTAAATTGTATAAATATTTAGTGTAAATAAATTGTATAAATATTTAGAGTAATTTAGTGTATAAATTTAGGGTATTTAGTGTAATTTTAGTAATTGTAGAATGATTTGGTTTGCATGTAGAGTAATCTTGCTCATAATTATTTTTTAAAATAAATGTAGAATAATTTAGACTTTTTTTTAGTATAATTTAACTAATTGTAGATTTTTTAAATTTTGTATGTAGAGTAAATTAGCTAATGGAATTTTTTATTTGTTAACTAATTGGAGTTTTCTTATGTTGTAATTTTATTTATATTGTAGTGCAAAATGGCTGATGAACAACCCTTGTTGCAATTGCCTAATGAACAACACAAGATATGGATGGCGAATGCGAAGGTATTTGTTTAATAACGGTTTGGATTTAAATTTTAAAATAAACTTGTAAGTCAGGATTAATTTTTGTTGTTTACATTTTTTGCATGAAATTATCGTTCCAGCCTGATTATGCACTGTATTATCCTACTCCTCGCCAAATGGGCGTTAATTACCAACCTCGAATGAAACAAGGTTTGGTGAATTTAGGCTTGTACCAGATGACGGATGTGAGTCATTGTTATGTTGATAAGGGGCTGATCACTGCGCTCGTCGAGAGGTGCAGGCCCGAGACGAATACTTTTCATCTTCCGATGGGGGAGTGTACAGTGACATTGGAAAATGTGAGCTGTCTGTGGGGCTTACCTGTTACTGGTAAAATATTTTTTGTTACTAATTTATACTTGTTATTAATTTATATTTAATGCAAGTAATTTAGTGTAAATAAATTCTATAAATATTTAGAGTAATTTAGAGTAATTTAGAGTAATTAGTGTAAATAAATTGAGTGTAAATAAATTTAGTGCAAATAAATTTAGTGTAAATAAATGTAGTGTAAATAAAATTAGTGTAAGTAAAATTAGTGTAAATAAATTTAGTGTATATAAATGTAGTGTAAATAAATTTAGTGTAAATAAAATTAGTGTAAATAAATTTAGTGTAAATAAATATGTAGTGTAAATAAATTTAGTGTATATAAATTTAGTGTAAATAAATTGTATAAATATTTAGAGTAATTTAGTTTTTTTTAGTGTATTGTAGTGTAAATAAATTGTATTATAAATATCAAGTATATGCAATGTTATTAAATGCGGTTTTCATGCGGTATGCGGAAGGTCACCGCATACCGCATATGCGGTATGCGGCCGCATATGCGGATTTTAATGTGGACTTATATATGCGGATTAGACACGTAAAATGATCAAAATACTACTGCAAATTGGATAAATAAATTTAAAATGAAAAACCCATAATCCAACCGTACTATTTTGTATATATAAACAGAGATGCACAGATAATTAACTGATCTGATTTGCATTTTTATTAATAAATGTATTTGGATCCGATTTAATTAAGATTTCTTTTCTAATTAAATTTTTTTTAGTTGGACTGTAGTATATGCGGTCTGCATAGTCGTTTTCTATGCGGTTCCTGGCTGCATACGCATATGCGGCTGCATATGCAGTTCATGCGGCCGCATTTTATTACACTGAGTATATGTTTATCTCTAACATCTATGTTTACAGGGAAGACAATTTCTGGACATTCAGATGATAATTTCTGAACTTAAGGCGCAGTTGGAAGACATGTTGGAGAATGGATTTATCAGACCTAGCACGTCGCCGTGGGGCGCACCGGTATTATTTGTCAAGAAAAAGGATGGCACGCTGAGGTTATGTATTGACTACCGTGAGCTGAATAAGGTAACCGTGAAGAATAAATATCCGTTACCGCGGATTGATGAATTGTTCGATCAGTTGCAGGGATCTTCGATATATTCAAAGATTGATCTGAGAACAGGGTATCATCAGCTGAGAATACGGCCGAGTGATGTGGACAAGACGGCATTCCGTACGCGGTACGGGCACTACGAGTACTTAGTGATGCCGTTTGGGCTGACGAACGCACCCGCAGCGTTCATGGACTTGATGCACCGAGTATTCCATGACATGTTGGATTCGACAGTGGTGGTGTTTATCGATGATATTTTGGTATACTCGAAATCCCCGGCAGAACATGAGGTACACTTGAGAATTGTATTACAAAGATTGCGCGAACATCAGTTATTCGCAAAATTATCGAAATGTGAATTTTGGTTGGGGGAAATTACATTTTTGGGGCATGTGGTATCGGGAAGAGGATTAGCGGTTGATCCCGAAAAGATTCGGGCCGTGACTGAATGGAAGAGGCCGGAGACGGTCACGGAAATTCGCAGTTTTCTGGGGTTGGCCGGGTACTACAGGAGATTTGTACTCGGATTTTCGCGGCTAGCTGCGCCGCTTACCAAGTTATTGCGCAAAGGTGTAAAGTTCGAATGGGGTAGCGCGCAAGATAAAAGCTTTGAGGAATTAAAGAGTCGGCTGGTATCCGCACCGATTCTTGCTATGCCGACTGCTGATAAAGAGTATACGGTTTACACCGATGCATCGCGATCAGGGTTGGGTTGTGTACTAATGCAAGATGGTCACGTAATTTCCTACGCATCTCGGCAATTGCGACCGCACGAGCAAAACTACCCGACTCATGACTTGGAGTTAGCGGCGGTAATATTTGCGTTGAAGATTTGGCGACATTATTTGTATGGCGTGACATGCCGTATGTTCACCGATCATCAGAGTCTAAAATACATCTTCACGCAAAGAGAATTGAATTTGAGGCAAAGGCGGTGGTTAGAGTTGATGAAAGACTACGATCTGGATATACAGTATCACGCGGGGAAAGCGAATGTAGTAGCAGATGCGCTGAGCAGGAAGAGTCAGGTAAACCTAGCGTCAGTTATTACAAGTGAAGTGAAACTGCTCGAGGAAATGCGAAGGTTAGAAATACATGTCGGGGCATCACGCGAATTTGCATCGAAGGTTATATCTAAGAGTATTGGAAGTGGAGTTGAGGCGGGTACAACTGCAAATACATCAGTGGTACTAGCGGCGGTTGAGATCCGATCGGAGTTACACGAGCAGATTCGTGTATCGCAACAGGATGATCCAAAATGTCAGAAATTTAAACTGCACTACGAGTCAAATGCTGATTCCCCCTTTAAAATCCAAGGAGATGGCATCTTGCGGTTTCATGATCGCATTTGTGTACCAAGTAAAGCTGAACTGAAAGATCTGATTTTATCGGAGGCGCACGACTCGGGTTACGCTATCCACCCGGGTGAAGTAAAAATGTATCAAGACTTGAAGAAATATTTCTGGTGGCCGAAAATGAAAAGGGACGTGCAAAGGTACGTGGAAAAATGCCAAGTATGTCAGCAGGTTAAAGCGGATCGGCGGAGAAAAGCAGGGTTGCTAAGACCGCTGGAGATACCTACGAGGAAATTTGAGTCGATCACAATGGATTTTGTATCCGGATTTCCGAGAACCGTTGGTAGATATAACACTATTTGGGTTATTGTGGATCGGCTGACAAAGATAGCTCATTTCATTCCGCTTCGAATCGAGACATCGGGGCAAGAATTAGCAGATTTGTTCTTGAGATACCAATTCAAATACCACGGTTGCTCACGCACTATTATTTCGGACCGAGACCCTCGATTTACTTCTCATTTTTGGGCGAGCTTTCAAGAGGCAATGGGTACTAAGCTGAGATTCAGTACGGCCCATCATCCTCAGACTGACGGGCAATCTGAGCGTACTATTCAAACATTGGAGGACATGTTGCGCTCCTGCGCGCTAAGTTTACAAGGTACGTGGGTTGATCACTTGTATCTGGTGGAGTTCGCGTATAACAACAGTTATCACTCGAGCATCGGTATGTCACCGCAAGAGGCGCTGACAGGCCAGCAGTGCAGTACTCCGCTGTGGTGGGGACCAGCGGGTACATATCCGCCTACGGGGCCGCAAATGTTAGAAGAGATTGCTGAGAAAACGAAGATAGTTCTGAGTCGGCTCAAGTCGGCCCAAGAAAGACAAAGGAAATACGCGGATATACATCGAAGACCGTTGGAATTCCAAGAAAGTGATCACGTATGGCTTCGAGTTTCGCCTGTCAGAGGCGTACACAGATTTGGTGTTTCGGGGAAGCTAAGTCCTCGTTATATTGGGCCATTTCAGATTTTGCGACGAGTTGGACCGGTAGCATACGAACTTGCACTGCCACCAGCGCTGGACCGGGTTCACCCGGTGTTTCATGTATCACAGTTGCGCAGGTATGTGCGAGATCCGGCACATTGTATTGACCATTCTGATTTACACGTGCAAGATGATCTGACTTATCAAGAGGAACCGATGCGGATATTGGATCGAAAAGAACAACGACTACGAAGAAAAGTGATCCGACTCGTGTTGGTAAAATGGGGGCGACATTCCGATAAGGAAGCGACGTGGGAACTCGAGGAAAGCATCCGAGAAAAGTATCCGGAGTTGTTCGACAATTAAGGTACGAAATCAAGTTCAGCGGACTGAACCTCATTTTAAGTGGGGGAGAATTGTAACACCGTAAACTTTTGAAATTAGATTTATTCAAATTTATTAAGTGGTTAAATCAAATTATATATATATGTATATACAAAAATCAATTATGTGGATAGCAAATGATAATTATACGATTGTTGTGATTTTCGTCGCGGGAAATAACGAAAAATGGTGAAAACAGAGCCCAGTGCGGATGAACCCACCCGCAGTGCGGTTCCATCCACCCACACTGGGTACTTAGCCAATTGTCCAACGTTCAGCCAATTTTTCCCGAGCCTAGTGCGTCCGCACTGAGAGTCAGTGCGGATGGACCACCCGCACTAAATAACTTAGCCAAATTCTGAGATTTCAGTGACCACCCGCAGTGCGGATGGCCACCCGCACCGCCACCCGCATTCGTGGAAATTCAGAAGTATTAACAGCGAAATTTACAGCCAGTGCGGGTCAGCGAACCGCAGTGCGGATGGACCCATCCGCATTCGCACACTGAGGGTCTATTTTGCAAAATTCCAAAAGGGAAGTGGGGCCCTTTGTCATACACACCTCTTTCTCTCTTTTCCTTTTCTTTTCCTTTTCTTTCCCCTTCTCTTTTTCTTTCTTCTTTCCTGCGCCGACAAAGAGAGAGAGAGAACGAGATAGAGAGAGAGTGAGAGAGAGAGAGCTCCGGGCGACGAAATCCCCCGAAAATTGAGATATCGAACGAGGAACACGTTTCTCGCTCTTTGCTTCCGTTCATTGGTAAATCCCATTTCTATTTCTCTCTCGATTCGTATTTCGGTATTTTTAGGTTTTCGATGAAAACCCGTAGAATTGCACCAAATTGATTGTGCTATGTCTTTGTTGATTCTATAGTGTTTATTGATTGATTTCGTGTTCCAATTTGTAACCAAATTCCCGATTGTGAATTTCTCCGAAATTGAATTGATTTTGGTACCATTATCTCGAATTGACCTAATTCTGATTCGAATTGTACCTTGTGGTACCTTGATACACTTATGACTTGATTAATTGGTACCGAAACCGAATGAAAACTCTATGTGACCTAAACCCTAGCAAAACGGTATATATATTTAAAGCATGTTTACGTGTATATCTTAAATAGAACCGGTAGAACAACAAGGTACGGAATCTCTCGAGACGTCTGAGACATAAAGACGAGTCTCGATCAGTTTATACAGGTGCGGGGTTTCTGGACTTGTCTGATATTTCCTTTTCAGAATTAAACTGTTATTCGGTTGTCATGTTGAATATTCATTGATGCATTAGCTGAATTGTGCATTGCATGTGCATAGCCCGATCTGTTTGAAATTGAATTGCTGAAATCTGAATGACTTGCATACTGGTATGGTTTACGATTGTGTCGATCTAATTAGATCTGATTTTAGAGTGTAAGTCACCAGAATTGGAATGTGAATGAGATTGGTCACCGGCGTGTGACGGGTCACCATCGTGTGACGAATTTGCAAAGCCTGGCATGCGGGTTTTGGCAGGATCCTAAAGCTTTAGCCTACCTGGGACACCGTAAGTCCCCAACCGGTTGGGGCAGGGTCAGTGATTTGATTGACGGTTATGATTGTGGGTGACTAGTGTTATCGTCTAAGTCGTTATCCGGCGTGATAAGGCGTTCGAACGGTCAGTTGATTTTACGTTCCAAAATGATGTTGAATGAATTTTCTTGAAATGACTTGAAACCAGAACTTAGGAATGGTTAAGCCAAAGCATTACAGGTGGGTGTCAGATAAAGGGTCCAGCTCGGTGGAACATCTGTAGGTGTCAGTAACCCTACAGATGTGGGTTTGATAAAGGGTCCAGCTCGAGAGAACACCTGTAGTGCTACCAGCTATAATACGGTAAGTTAAGCCTAATGTTATGTTTATTTGAATATCGAATTTGCGATTCCTGGATGTTGATTTCATTTGATTATTTGTTGTCAGGTATATGCATTTTTATCTTATACACTGGTATCGAACTGTGTTATGTTTTATTTGGCGTTTCTTTTTGAAAATGAAACTTGATTGCAAGTCCAGCAATCCGTTGTGGCAATTATCGCACTGAGAATTTATTCTCACCCCACATTTGGGTTATCTTTTCAGGTTTGGGTGCAGCCGGTAGCGGAGAGGCACGTCGGATTTAGGCCATCAGTATATGTCACCTATACCTGAGTTTTTGTTTGGTATTTGACTAGAGATGTACATATGTTTTTGATTGTGATATATTCTCTATGTCATGACCTTTGGTTGTATCCGTACGAGATACTGTTTATATATACTATGACCTGTTTTATATTCGAACCGATTTGTTGTGTGTATTTGTGTTATTGTTGCTTGTTAGGGTTGGTTTTCTATTATATCGTACATGCCTTGTAGGCATACAGGAAACTGTATGTCTACGGCAGGGTCCCGTCACATCCTGCGGGCCGCGGGGTGTGACAGGTCTCCTTTGGTGGTATCAGAGCATTCGTTCCTCGGACTGTGTTTGGGTCCAAGTTCCATTTGTTATACATATCTAATCTGAATTTTGATATCTGATTCATGAGTATGATCTGAAAATTATTTGAACGTGATTTAATTCAAGATTATTATCTAATTTGTTTGATCTGTGTCCGATAATTCAATTTGATTCTTGTTTGATCTGTGTCCAATATTTGAATATCATTTGTTTGAATTTTGAGGACAAAATTCTTTTCAAGGGGGGGAATTTGTAACAACCGGTAAATTTTTATATTAATTTTTCAATTTATATTGGACTTTATTATAATATTACAAAATTATAAGGTTTAAATAGCAAAAATGCAAACTTTATAAAAATAAAACAGCCAACGTGGCCTCTCTTGCCACGCGGCTCGTTGCATGAAAACCACCTCTCATTTTTTTTACCACCGTGAAAATCTCTTGATATACATGGGACCATTGTTACTCATGATCAATCTTAGTGAAAGAAAGAAATTTGAGGAAATGAAAAAAAAAAGAAATGAGAAGAAAATTGGAAAATCAAAAGAAATATTTTGATGAAAATTTTGAGATATTGATTAATTTGATTTCATATCCGATTGGAATTCCGACTACGTCGCGTTGATTCTGAGCAACCGTTGCAATCTGATTTGGATTTCTGAATTGATCGCTATCAGGTAACCGGACTTCTTTATAATCTGTGTTTTCGTTTTGTTTGGTTGAATTGGATATTTGAATTGGATATTGGATTATGAGGCATATTTAACGGGATAGCGGGTCTGAGGTTCGAATTTGATTGTGAACTGATGAGATTGTGTGTACTGTGAATGTGGGAATGGTCTGTGAGAGACATTCCAAATACTGTGTGACTTGTTTTACTGATAACCTAGACTCAGGTGCTATCGTCGTTAAATATGCAGGCATAATTTGATGTGAATTTGTGTGGATTAATCCAGTCTGTTTGAATGGTTGTTTAATTAAGCCAATTGTAGAGAAGCTGCGTCGTTAAATAACCGGTTACTGAGCTTTGTAGCTTATTCCGTATTGTTTCTTTGTGTTTTTGTTTGCGACGTAGGTTGACGGAACGAAGGATGGATGCGAGGGTGCCTCTCTTGTCACGTGCCCCGGCCCGGCGGCGGGGTCGTGACAACTATAGGCCGGCCCAGACCCAAAAATGATTTACCATTTGGCGGCGACGTCCAATTAGAGAGGATGGCTTTTGGTGCAAAATGGACTATTCCGCATGAATGGGATGTCAACCCTATTAGAGGTACATTTATTTAAATATGGATTTTTAAATATGTATTTAAATTATGTTTTTCAATATAATTTAGTGTTGATTCAATATGTATTTGTCATGTGTTCACAACTTAGGTACATCGCAATTTCGTAACCAGTTTGAGCGTCTGAAGGCAAATGTTGTCAACTGGATGTCGTATGTGAGTTATTATCACCAACAACCTTGGCACGGGATAAGAGACCGGGAGATATTTATATGTCGCATGTGGTTGGTCCATTTTTGGGAGTTAGAGATGCACTGTCTTGAGAGGGTTTTTCGGCAGTTCGGTTTATTTCAGGCAGTTCCTCCGCTGGCTTCACCACCGTTTGAGTATATTGAAGACCTCCGCGAATGGAAACATGCGAATGCTTTGTCAGAAGACGGATCCAGTGTAGACTGGAGCACTCACTTTGCGGATTATATCGCGGCAGAACCCCTTACAGTTGGAGAGCAGGGACCTTACGATATGGATAAGTACGAGTAATTTTTTTTTTAAAATTTAGAATTCGGATCCAGTAATGACTTAATTTATTTTAATTGGTGATTGCAGGTATCCTGAGTATATGGATTGGTTCTTCAAGAACGGTATGGATCAATTTATCCAACACAAAACAACGAAGAAATTCTGAGCCAGCCAGTGCCAGAACCGGAAGTAAAAGTAGGAGATCTCGGGTATGTCTCAGATGCCGTGGTGCAAGCTCGTACTGTAAGTATTTTAATTTTAATTTTTAATATATCATTTCATTTTATTTACGAAGTATCTTTCATTTTATTTACGAATTATCCTTTTTTTTGTAGAGATTTCGCCTCTTGAAAATGACCGCAGAAGAAATTGCGATGGTAAGGACACCTGGATAGAATGCTTTTGGACTCCTATTGCTTGAGCGTAGTCGCGATATTTTATCCGATCTTGGATATATCGCACTGTTCAGAGCCATGATCAATAAGGCTGGACTTCCATTTGACATAAGCTGCATCGATATTAGCAATGATACTCCAGACTTGAGAGCGAGGGATGTAGCGGTCGAAGTTCCTCCAACGACTTAGAGCGATATTATGGCCGGACTTTACCACTTGCTTCAATCCATAGTCATAGACGGGCGCAGCCTAGGAGATGATGCGTCGCCATCAGCAGCGACTCAACTACTGCCGTTACAGGCAGTTGGCGAGCCACTCGAAAAATATTGTTCAAGGATTCTGATCCGTTCGTAGTAATAATACCCCACCTATTTAGGCCTCCGTCATGACATTGTGCCCATTTATGGAGTTGCAAATGCTCTTTTTCGAGATTTTGCTACATTTTACCACACCACATGATGTACTGATGAGTAGTAATACTCCTACCTTCTATCAATTCCATATCCTCATTAAACCTCCAAGGTTTCATCTTACTCACAAAGCCGGTGAAAATATCCTTGATTATTTTGTCCTTGCACAACTTGAACACATTCGATGCAATATGATGAGAACATAATCGATGAACTGCTTCACCCCTCTCCTCACACCACCCTAAATCAGGTCGATCAAACACTGAACGGATTGCAGCATGCTGGTTTGATATAACACATACTCGATCGGGGCCGACAACATCTTCGCGTACAAATTGCATAAACCAGTCCCAATTAGATGAAGTCTCCTCTTCCGTAATTCTGTTGTGTATTTTGGGTATAGGAATAGTTGGTCTATTTCGTACACTTCTGCTTTAAATTTATAAAACCCTAAATACGCAAAGTTAGATTGAATTGCAAGCACACAATCTATCCTTGTAGTAATTATGGGTATCGATCCAAAGATAACGGGAAATATTACTTTCTACTAAATCAATTAACTCTAAAATAGTGCAAATAAAGTAAAAGGGGGGTTTGTTGTAAAATTGGTTTTTGGGTTCAATACCCGATTGAGAGTTGAAATTAAAACAAGACAATTTTAAACAAACAAATAAAAAGGAGTTTGTGATTCAAATGGATAAGAGTCTAGGGGCTATCGGCATACAATCCTTTGGTCAAATCTACATTTACTTGGTATTCTAAACTCATGTTTGCAATTATGGGGTTTCTAAACGTAAATATCAAAAAGGGTCACTTTCGTGAATTAATGACGTGTCTAGATAATTCAGACTTCACGATTAAGTTCTTCACCCTAGCTATCTAGACCATAAGCATAGATTAGCCTAGTTTATCCCTAAATACCAATACTTCACGGTTAAGTCCTTCATACGATATTTGGTTCAATTCTAGTTGTCCCAATCAAATATAAGGCTTCACGATTAAGTCATTCACCTTAATTTAACCTTTATTCTTGTGATTCCGGACTAAGAAATAGATTTGGTCATTTCTAATCTCAATCCTAAGGTAATTCATGTATACAATTTGGTACCATTAATTATAACTCCTAGCATCCTAAATTGATTAGACTCAAGCGGGAAATTAACAAGCAACCAAATCATACAAGCACATGAATTGTAAAATCAACAAGAATAAACAAACATGCAAACAATCATCATAAAGAAATTAATCCAAGTAAATATTAATTCAACGCAAATTCATGTTTTTAGCCTAAGCCCCTAGAGAGGAAATCTAGCCTCTCATGGGTGAGTTAACATCCAAGAAAGTTACAAGAGAAATCATAATGAAAACAAAGTAAAACAAGTAAGAGAATAGACTACACCAATCTCTTCGCTCGCTGCCTTTGATCTTCACTTTTGCTTGCTCGAGAATCCTTCAAACCTTGCTCTTAATCGCCTTTGATCACGAGGATAAGATAGAAAAATGTGTAGAGAGATGTGTAAATTAAACCTAGAATGAAGAATAGTTTCTCCTGCTGCCTCCCTGCCCATATATAGCTATTTTCGTGCATTGGGAAGCAATCCAACAAAATCTGGAAGTGAATCGGGCGAAGATGGCAATAAAATCTGTCCAAATCTAGGCTGGGCGACCATTGGTGCGGCTGTACAAAATTCTACATTCCGAATTTGGATTTGTTTCCTTCATAAAAGTTGTAGATCTTTTCGTTCTGGTTTAGCCAAGCTTTGATTCACCCAAATCGGAGTCCGTATGACCAAGATATGGCCAAAATACGAACTGTGTGTCGACAGCTGTAATTTTGTGCGGCCTTCACAAATTTCCTGCGGCCCGCACGAGTACCCGCAAAACTCTCGGACAAATCCGTGCGGCCCGTACAGAATCCGTGCGGCCCGCACAAAAGGCTATTTTGCTCATTTTTGCTCGATGTCTGCAAATTAGATAAAGGAAAGGCAGTAACTTGGTTCTACGGTGCATTCTATACTAAACTAGACTAAAATACAAGGGTTTTGGTATAGTTTAAAAGGTAAAACCTCGACCGAAGGTATATATAATTGAGGCTTATCAAATTCCGAATGCTATTGGCAGTAATTGTTGTTCTGCGTCATAAGCGCATGCCATGAATAGTTTTCCTTTATACCTGTCGGATAGGTGTCCAGCATCTACACTTATAACTGGTCGGAGATATGGCCAGGATTGAATGCATGGACCGAAAGCCCATGCCACACGGGTGAAAATATGGATGCCCAAACGTGTAGATGGTTCGTGCTCAATTCTGTATTTTGTACCTGGGTTAGACCTCTGGATTGCACCGAGCAGAGAAGGTGGCAGTTCGTAAGCTTTTTCCCAAGAACTAAATAAATCGGCAATAGCCAGCTCTCTCCCTCTCCAAATCTTGTTGTATGAAGGCCGAACCATTTTGTACTCCTATCTAACTGCATTCGACATGCTTTTATTGACATCTCCAGGTCCTCCATAAGACCCGGTTTGATTATATCTGCAATCATCCTGGCAGTCATCTGACGACTGTCTACTGTACAAGCAGTATTGTAATAATTGTGCGCGTATGAGTTTGGTGCAATTGTCCAATTGCCCGTCTCAGTAGTTTTGCGTATAACCTCCAAGGACACCTCTCCGCTCTACATATAACCACATAGACCTTACGATTGCTCTAGGTTTGTTGTAATTCTAAGTTATTATTCATGGCAAATCCACTCTACTTAGATTTAAGATCAGCTTTGGATTTAAATATCTGTTCCACCGAAAATGGACCGTCAGTTCTGGGTGGATAACCAAAAAATGCTTCATGCTTGTACGGTATCGGCACATCGTCATGAAATGCCGGACAAGGATGCTGCAATCCCCGATTAATAAAAGGAATAGACGATTGCCACTCCTTCCTTACATCTTGCATCTTAATCTGATCCTCAATTTCGGCCATATCATCTTCCCTGACAACCGGGTCACCAAGGTCAGAGCTTGTGTCTGAGCTAGTATCATTATATAGCTGGTCAAAATAATTATGCAAATCAACCGGGGGTGTTTCGGGGGTTTCATCAAAATGTATGGGTGAATCAGTCACCGGTATGTCTCTGCTAGTTCCAGGTACACTACCCGGGTATGGGTCATAATTGGTCTGACTAACAACTGGTACTGACTCAACCACTAATTCAAGAAGTTTAAAATTCAGTACCGGAGTGACATTCTCAAGCACCATATGCCAGATCATTTCGTGGTCTATGTTGAACAATTGGTATTTTTCTGCTGAGTCAGGTGGTGCCGTGTTCAAACGTGCATTGATTATCAGATCGAACTGGCTAGGGAGCAAACGAATGCCAACATACATCTGTCTTCTTAGCTCATCAAGACTAGTTGAGTTAGTAACAGGAAATGTGCAGGTCGGTGCGTCTATAATTTCGCGTCTGTGGTACACATTTATTAATACTTGAGACATTTCCTGAACAAAAATTTTCACAATCAACCTTCGATAATTTTTAATTTTACAACCTAAAATATGATCGTAATTGAAAAAAAAACTTACTACAATTTTCAGATGAACGCTAGAAGCACAATGGAGAGGCTGATCTGTAATTTGGAAAACTGGAACTGTGCACAATGGAGAAGCACGAAGGTCTCGAGAAGAAATGAAGAAGTCTCTGTCTCGGGAAGAAATGATCCAGAGAGAAGAAGAAGAGTTCTTTTTGACAGAATCACTCTGGACCGAATTGGCAATTCGGTTTGGGCAAAAATTCCTTATGTACCGAATTGCGAATTCGGTTTAGAATTAAAAAAGCCCTTAAACCGAATTGGCAATTCGGTTTAGGATGAGTTACACGCAAGGCCATACCGGAAATGCTGGGGCGCTGTGAAAAATGCCTATACCGAATTGGCAATTCGGTATAGAAAAAAAAAACATTCATACCGAATTGCCAGTTCAGTTTTTATGATTTTTGTAAAAAAAAAAGTAATCAAGTTGTTTTTTTAAAATTAATTATTTTAATTACGTTTTTAAAAAAAAATCCTAAGATCTGTACCATTTATTTAATTCAAATTTCGGTTCTTCAAAATTTATTGAAAATTTTCTCCTGCTGTCGCCTGCGAAGGATTTTTTCTAGTTTGTTTGACTGGCTGTGTAATAATGGTCTGGCCATCTGGTGGCGTAAAATGATTTGTATATGCAACGCCAAGTTGCCAAGAGCCAACTGCATGCAAGAAGGAGATCATCTCCATTCTCCAGTGGGTGCTTCGCTCTTCTCCATGATTGGAAGATAAAAAAAGCATCTGCCTCTCCATTCCCTAGACACTTGAGTTTCTCTCTGCAACGTTTCCCGAGATGATTCTTCGATTTTTGTGCAAGAAAGAGAGAGACAGAGAGAGAGAGGTGAGAGAGACAGGTGTATCATACTATCATACACACCAAAACAACTATCATTCAGACTTCAGAGCTGAAGGAGAAAAGAGGTCCCCAAAAATAAGGAAAAGAGAGATTAAAACCTGTAGCCGCTGCTGCACAATTTGCTGACGTGTCGCAAGATGCTGAAATCTGACATCAAAAGAAAGGTCCTTTTAAGATTCGTGTCAGATTAAAACGGACGATTCAGATCTCATACTTCACGGTCAGGTATCAAGCTGTATGTGTACCAAGAGCGTACATGTTCTTTTCTTTTGTTTGTTTTCTTCTGTTCTTTAACTGTACATGCTTAAATTTTGAGTTTGGATCGTAACTGTCTAATCAGAATTTACACAAACATTAAATAAGTACTGTATATTTTCAACTTAGATTTTATTGGTCCGAAATTTTAACGGAACGATCCAGATCTAAATCCAAAATTTGAGTTATTTTAGAAAATCCGGATGTCAGAGTGTGTACCTGCTGCATTTCGAATGTTTCACTTAATTATTTTACAAAAAACCGAATAAATTTCGTCAGAAAAAATTGGAACAAAAATCATATCAAGATCGGATTTCTAGTTTCAACTCGCATGCTCCAACAACTTCAATTTTGTGC
The DNA here is from genome assembly GCA_028015225.1 of Carex myosuroides. NCBI lineage: Eukaryota > Viridiplantae > Streptophyta > Magnoliopsida > Poales > Cyperaceae > Carex > Carex myosuroides. The sequence continues at coordinate 247,985 of CM051489.1, read as the reverse complement.
CTTCGTGTTGTCGCAACCGCATGTGCACTGGGTGAGGAAACTCGACCCGTTTGATTTGATTCGGATTGTCCACTGGGCGGTCCATGTTCATACAAGACCGTCCAATAGTAAGGTAGTCAGCTACCTATACCAAATCGCCTCATGATGGGACGGTTTGCTATTCCAATTTAATGGAGGGTACCCCTCCTGTTTTTTACCACATTCATTCTAACATGTCAATCTCTCTCTCCTCTCTTTCTCTCTTCCTCCAGCAGCAACGTTAAGGTATTTTTTTATTTATTTTATATATTTATTTTATTTGTTTTATTTGTTTTATTTAGTTTATTTTTTATATTTTTTTTGTTTTATTTTTAATTTAATAAATTTGTAAATATTTTAATTCATTTTTTTAATTAATGTATAACTGATAAATGTTTATAGTTTTCAAAAGAAAAAATGTTGATTGCACTGTATGTAGGCCAAAAGCTTGTCCGGAGTGCGGAGGGAGCACAGTAAATGAAAGATGCAGCATATGGTTTCAAGGTTAATGAAAATACCACATTTCTGAAACTTCAGCAAATGATATACGAAAAAACTAGTGTAAACCCCAACCAGTATGACATAGACTTAGTTAAAATGAATTATAAAAATGAATTAATAAATGCAATTAAAAAAATAAATTAAAAAATAAATTTCTAACCATTTCTAACCATTTATATTAATTCCTAACAATTTCTAAAAAAATAAAAAATTTACCTGAAATCGCCAAAAAATCGCCTCACTTCTTCCTTTTTCTCTTTCAGCTAAGTTAGAATGAATTTTGAGTGGGCAGGAGAGAGAAAATCGACTTTGTAGAGGTTTTCTTAACAGACCGCCCCAACATGGGGCGGTTTGGTACAGGCAGCTGACCGCCCCACTGTGGGGCGGTTTGGTCCAATTTTTATAATGATTTATGGTTATAATTTGTTATAATTTACTGTTATACTTTTATTTGTTGTAGTGTTTTATTGTAGTTTTATTTGTTATAATTTTTTTAATAATTTATAGTTATATTTTTATAATGATTTATTGTAATGTTTTATATTATGTTATATATTTGTTGTAGTTTTATTTGTTATAATTTTGTTTAATGTTATAAATTGATTTTTTTCGACTAGATAAATAACAAAATTGAATAATCTAAATAGTACGTCTAGAACCTAAAATCTAAATGTCCAAATATGAAATATAACAACCCAACATAAAATTCTATAAATCCATCTAACTAAAAAAACATAAAAAACCTAACAACGGCGGCGGCGGTGACCGGAGAGATCCAACTTAGCAGGTGGATGGCGGTCCCTAGGTGGTAGCTCACGCCTCAAGTGAACCTCCTCCTCCTCCTCGTCATTCTGGAGATCATCCACATCCATCTCCCACGCCGCACCGGCCGCCCAGGGATCCTCCTCCTGCGAAGATACCTGTGTACGGCGGACCCATGGGAGATCCTCCTGGATCACCACTTGTGTAAGCATCCACCATGGATCGGCCTCCCAGGTAGAAGGATACGTGGCCGGAGGCGGTGTGCCAAATATAGCAGATGCAAAGGCATCTGCAGCCTGTGCTCCACTCCCACTTACTTCATTGTCGTGCTGTCTGGTCTCTGCGTATCGTGGTCTGTGGAGGCTCTCTGCCTCATACCCGGTATCATCTCCAGTAAGCTCAGTCATAGTGAACTCGGGGTTAGTATGCCAAGTAGAAGGCTCTGTACACAATGTTAGTTTTGCTACATACAAATAACTAGTAAGTTAATTAAATAATAAAGAAAATCACTGACCTCGCTAATCTGCACCGGAACTCCATACTTATTGTAGTAAGCGCTCCATGCGTTGTTATTCAACACCCATTGGTGGAATGCCCAACCCGAGTCATCCTCTGCAGAGTTGAAGATAACTTAATAAGAATAGGTTTTTAAAGAGAAATGATTTTGTATGGCACCTGCATATTAACTTGGAATCACCTATAGAGGGTGGCAGCATCTCATCCTCATAGATAGTGACTCGGGGCTGATCCGGATCTCTTGGCGTGGGTTTTATCTCACGCCAATTGATGTTCTCCCCACTGTCGTGCAACATGCCAATGAGGCGCCCGTCCCAGCCAGAGTTCTCCACGACTGGTGCACTGTGTTAGAGCATTTGGCATTCTATCGCTCTCCAACCAATCTTCGCCATGCACACCAGGCTGTGTGCCACCCCTCTAATACCAGACAAAAGCTGCACAAAATATTTTTTCAATATTATTAGAGAAACGCATAAATAAACATTTAATTTTATGTTGGTTTATGTTAAATTTACCGCGCGAGCCTGGACCGGTCCGAAGTGCAAGTAAGTCCTGGAGGCATCACCCATGAGTCTCCGTCGAAGGTTCTCACCATAGTGCCCCTGTAAATATACCGACAGCATGCCCCACCTGTGGTACCAGACGGCATATCTCAATGCCCAAGGCCCAGCCCCCAAGCCGACATCATCAGCCGTAGCGGAGACCATAAGTGATCCTCCGGGTATCGTACCTTCTGGTAATCCTCCGCATGTCGCTGATTCCAGTCAATTTTGGGCTTATGATGGTTAAACTTGCAATATAAATTAATTATAATATATTATTAGTAACGTGTAAGACTGAACAAGTATTAAAAAAACAATGAAATTCAGAAGAGGGTACTTACTTGTGAAGCCTAGTGGTCTGTTGCTCGTCTATCAATGGCCAGTCTGGGACAAACGCATCCAAGCCAAACTAACGGGGCACTTGATCAGGATAGTGATACCCCACTATCTAGTAACATACGCACGACCCCGATAATAGCAGAGACCTCTCTGCTTTAATGTCAGTCGGCCAAAAATTTTTTTCTCGTAGAACGCACGATAGTGGTACCAGGTGACATTCTTCTCGTGAAGCATCTGGAGCTGACCCTGAACATAAGAGATCCCCATGGTTTTCCCCTTGCCTGTATTCTCGTATGTGTGGTGACTACCCAATATGGCACCGTATGCGAGCCATCTATCGGCATCGCATCTAGTCCATAAATGAGGCTGATCTGGCACAATAGGCTGACAGACCGATAAATGTGACCACGACCACTGTTGGAGGAGAAGAAGTGGCCCAGTAATCTTCTTATTCTTCACCTAAATTTGGACAATAAGTGCAATTTTGATAACTATACAACCCTAATACTTGAAATGCATAAAAATTACAAGTAGAGGACACTTATCAGACAAGCATGGCACAAGCTCAGGTATAAGTGGGCGATCACAGCTCCACCCCAATTCCACCTCGATGGCCTCTCAATGTCCCTCAACAGAGAATGAAACATAATCGAAACTGCGTCACCACTGGAATCCACGAACATGACGCTGCCGCATAAGTCCAGCACGAATTAGTAACAATTTCTAACATTTGAATATTTTCTACAGCTGCTTAACAATTGCTAACAATTTCAAAATATGTTGGAAAATTTCTAAAACCCTAAACCCTAAACAATTATTTTGGACAATTTCTAAAACCTTAAAGCTTAAACCCTAAAAATTACCGTACATTAAATGATTTACAATTTTCATATAACATATTTATAAAAATTAGTGATATTTTAAAGAAACCCTAAACCCTAACCCCAAACTCTAATTTTGGACCCTAAACCCTAAACCCTAATTTTGGACCCTAAACCCTAAATTCTAATTTTGGACCTTTAACCCTAAACCCTAAATCCTAATTTGTAAACCCTAATTTTAAAATGGGTGTAACAGTATCATGAATCGCGTCGGGAAAATCAACAACCCACACACGATATTCAACAATATACAAGGTAATTCCTTAACAATTTCTAACAATTTCAATCGCAACACTTCAGAAATATCAAAAATCCGAGCAATTCAATAGCGTCGCGAAAATCAACAACCCGCACACGATATTTAACAATTCAATTTCTACCAATCGCAAGGCACAAAACATAAATAAAAAAAGTTATGTCGGGTTACCCAGAAATAATCGGATTGTGCTTTGTGATTCGTGCTCTGGCCTCAACTAACCGAGAAAAAAATTGGCCTTGCGATAGAGAGAGAGAGTGGCCGAGAGAGAGAGGAAGAGGGCGGTGGACGAGAGAGAGAGGGAGAGAGAGGCCTAGCGAGAGAGAGGGAGAGACAGGAAGGGTGAGGGTGGAGGTGGGAGGGGGGCACTACTACAAAAAAACAGATTACGTACGGACATTAATGGAAGAGCTACACGGATTTCCTGCTGTGTTTAAAGCCAGGGTGTATGAATAGGTCAGGAACTACACACAGATATTTAACCGTGTGTGATTATAATGATTTCTACACGGATATTCCCTAATTAACCGTGTACAAAGACTACCGAGCTACACAGATATCCCCTAATTAACCGTGTACGATTCCTCTTTCTACACGGCTTTGTATTAAAAGTCCGTGTAGCTCTCTTAGCTATTATACACGGACTTTTGGTAAATATCCGTGTACAAATAGTTTTAGATATTTTGTATTACGCCTCCAGCAAGGCTATCATACACGGATTTTTAACAAAAAAACCGTGTATGATTAGTATTGCACACGGACAACTGTTAAATAGCCATGTGCAATAGCTAATTTTTTTTTTGTTTTTTCTATCGTACACGCACAATTGTGAAATATCCGTGTATAAATACCTTTTTTTTTTGTATATTTTGTTTTTTGGGCTAGCCTCCAGCTTTGCTAGCCAATTTTTTCAACAGAAATACAAATATTCATTCGAAACAGATTAATTGGCAAGAAATTCATATACTAAATTTATACAAAATTCATATAGCAATAAATTCATTCGAAACATATTTTTATTACAAATTAATCTATGCAAATCCATATCGAGGATTACAAAATTCCATGGCAAACCACCTTGCCCACATGCACCGCACATCGTCGATCTGATTCCAAGTGTAATGATCTTGCTTTGTCACATTCTACAAAATTATAATTTGATAATAGTTAGTATTTCAGAAAAGGTAGATATCAATTGCTTATTATATAGGAAATTCATATGAAGTACATACCGCTTTTGGGAATTGGAATTGTATTCTTTCGACAAAGTCAAACATGAATATCATCGTGTAATAAGCACATTCCCAACCCTCCTTCTGTTGCGGGCTCTGAAATTTACATTTAGCGGCATTTGTTAGAATGACAATAATTTTTTTAACAAGATATGAAATTTCTAACTCATAAAGTGTGCTCACCAACATGTACTTCCAATTCAACTTGCTTTTCTTGCCCGGGCCCGTGCTATCTGATCCTCCCTCTTTAATATATTTCACAAAAGCCCTTACAAAAGTGAGTGAATGTAATTAGCAATTTTATAATTTGAATTGGAAGTAAGAAATGCAAACCTATAGAATTATTATTGCTTACTTATTCACAAAAGGCAAGATAACTTTGCACTTGGCAGCCGCGGTCCTTCCTTTTGGCTTACAAGAATCAATAATTATGCCCACATTTAGGTACGGCACAATGAGAATCGTGCACCAATGTTTGCTGTGGGATCGAGGAGAAGAATTATAGTACTTTAGCATATAAAAGTCACACGAGTATTTGCTATGATTGATGGTGTGATTTCATTTTTTTATGTTTAACTTTTAATTCCTTTATACAATTCTTTAATTAAAATATAAACAACACATAAGTTAAGATTAGAACTAACCCCTCGTGGTATGGCATGAGAATGAATTTATTCTCCTCCGCCTTAGCACGATGCATCGCAGAACACATGTACTCGATTGACATATCCGGATAATATGTCACTGCCGTACCACTCACTTTCTCGGGGTCCAGAAACATACACAAGTTCTTCCTTTCAACCATCTCATCACAGTTTCGGACAAGCTTCCTGAAAACTCATCATATTGTAATTAGAATATATATTTGAGTTCTATACAATAATGAAAATATTTTAATATCACTAACATGAGAAAAATGGTGATGTTTGAAACATCGAGCCATTTGTCGGATGACGAGTGGTGGAAGAGGTCCTTGAAATCTTTGAACGTTATCAGGAGATCCCTGCCTTCGTGTAGAAACATACCAGGTGGGACAGGGATGATGATAGCCTCCATGCCTTCGGGCGCCGTCATCAAGTAGTCATGGAGAAGGCGCAAATCATTGGGCAAACGGCTGTATTCTTCTTCGGTGACCATATGACGTGAAGGTGATTGTGGCGCGTCAGGCGCGACGACGCAAGCCACCTCCTGACGTACCGGTGACATCGCCGTACCGGTAACATCATCTCCTCGTGTCTGTATCAAGTTATAGATGTATTATTCTAGTATTTCAAAAAGAATGAGTTGAATGTAACAAAATAAATGGATTTTTTTTATGGATTACCTGATCCAAAACAATCTGACTCTTGGGCCATTGGACAAATGACATCCGTGCGTCATCAAGCACAAGCGCTTCGTCGGTAGGGACAGGAAGGGGTACGCGCTGCCATCCATCTACGACTAACTCAACCTGCACGCATGCATGGTCGGGTCTTAGCTGAGTAGAGTGTACACTTTTGGCGAGTGGATGTACAACGCCCTTAGCAACGATCAGAGAAACACTACCATTCCGCAGGACGAGGTCGCATGCTCTGGGGTCCTGCAAATTTATAGGAAAGTTGTTTATTTTAATGATGCGATATTGTCTAACAAGGTTGCAAACACGTTTTAAATACCTTTAGATTATGAACAAATATTGATTACCTTGAGATTATCCAAATCGTCTAAGGCGCCCCACGTGCCGGATGCTTGACTACTTCGCCGAATTCCCGGCGAAATGGGAGGTGGTTGCTCGGATGGTTGCGTAGTTGCTGATCTAATTTGTGTCAACATTGCTTCCATCTCAGCAAACCTTGCGTCGTACTCTTTGCTCACCTCCGCGCGTATCTGCGCAACTATCTCGTCTTTGTTTACCTTGGCACGAGATTTTCTTCGAGGTTTTTGTCCCTCCACTCGGAACACCTCCTTCCAGCCCCTGTAGCCCCCTACACCCCTTACTCGACCCGGGTGTTCTGGATTCTCGAGCGCTGCGGACAAGGAATCATTTTGTCGTTCGACACTCCGGGCACCCGAGTTGACCTCCTCCTCCACTTCCAACTGTTCAAGTAGAAGAATTAGTTAAAGCAAAAGAACAATTGACGTACTTTCGGAGTTATAATTTTCGAGTGAATGTCTCAAAGTAAATATAAAGGACTCTTACCATTCTTTGAGCCACGGGTTGCAAATCCGTTGGGAGTACTATCCTCCCGTCAGCGGTTACCTCGGCTCTACCCATGACCCAATCTTTGCCCCTAGGATTTTGGATCCTAACCACGGGTGAGTCAGAATCCTTGTTCGCGTCCAGGACTTTCCTCCATTCTGCCGACTTACCCTCGTAACCACCTGACCCTAGATGGTGTGGATACTTGTTAAAGGCAACGGTCATCCTGCCTTTATTACTTTTTGCCTTCACAGAAACAAGACAATAACGATCAGTTAGTTTTAGAAAGATAAGTACATATCGAGAAAGAATAAGCATAAATTTGGCACGAGTTAGATACCTTGAACTCTTCGGTAGACTTCAAAGCTTGAAACGCATCCCAGTCCTCTTGTTTTAGCCATTTGTAGTAGCCGACCGGATTTCTCCCTTTCTCCATGAACTCCATCTTCAACGTGCTCTTGTATTGCTTCCAACCATTGTTCATAATCTTCAAAGTCTTATCCTTTGGAACATCATTCTCGATGTTCCACTGAGCCTGATTGACACAAAAATTTAGTGTATTTAAGTATAGATCATACATAAGTGAAAATTCAAGAGAAGAGTTGTTAGGCACTTTACCTTCACCGCGTTCCACCACTCGTTCTTCACCTTATCCTCAAAATGATCCCATCTCTCAACAAGGATACTCGCTTTTTGCCTCACGAAGCTCGTACACCAATTTGAGTATTTCTGCCGTTTTTCTCCCTGCGCACGCCCGTCTTCTGTGAACCAGATTTCTTGATGGGTCTGCTCGGACATGCTCGTGCACATTGTCGGCCCTCTCCTCCTTCTTTCTGATGAGGCAGTAGCTTGCTGCTCCTCTTCTTCTGCCATCATATCGACGTACTCATCCTCATTCGACATGGTTCTGCATGAAATTAAAGATCAAATCATAAGTGACCAATAATTGAAATCCTCAAGTTGATATTCTAGTCTCAGGAGCAAAGCACGAGGCATACCTTTTGTTTACTGGATTTGGCATAATGACCTTTTTGATATTCTACTACATATTTTGTCTTTTGTAGGGATGAATGAACAAAATAGAGATAAATTAACAAAACCATATAACCTAGATTAATCAACCAACCATATAACCTAGATTAATTAACCATACAACTTTTCACATGGCTAACCTAGATCAATAGATTAAACATCAATATATTAATCAATCAATTTTTGACATATAACCTAGATTATTTGAATTAACCTAAAATAACCTAACAAGTACCATAATTATTTGAATTAACCTAAAATACCCTAACATGCAAGTACCATAATTATTTGAATTAAACTAAAATAACCTAGGTTATATGCTAAAATACCCTAAAATTAACAAGTATCCTAAATTAACCTAAAATACCCTAAAATACCCTATATACAAATTAACAAGTACCATAATGTATTCAATACTAACAAGATACCATAATATACAAATTAACATGCAAGTACCCTATATCGAAATTAACATGCAAGTACCATAATATACAAATTAACATGCAAGTACCATAATATACAAATTAACATGCAAGTACCCTAACATGCAAGTACCCTAACATGCAAGTACCCTATATATAAATTAACATGCAAGTACCCTATATCGAAATTAACAAGTACCATAATGGCTAACGGGTTCAAACCCAATAAGAAAAATAACGAGATAGAGAGACGCTAACCACGGGTGAGAGAGACCACGGGTTAGAGAGAGAGAGACCACGGGTGAGGCGGTGAGGCGGCGAGGCGGCGAGGCGGCGAGGCGGTGAGCGGTGAAGATCGAGCTCGGAGTCTTTGGGAGGTTTTTGGAACTGAACCGCGGGTTAATTTCGAAAATTCTCTGAGGGTTTTCGGACTTACGAAAATTTTGGCAGAGAAGGATTTCGAAATATTCCTCATTATACACGGCTGTTAAGTTAATGTCCGTGTAGCTCTCTCCAATTCTACACGGTTGTACATAAAAATCCGTGTGCAAATCACCTTTCTACACGGACATCTAGCTAATAGTCCGTGTAGCTCTCTTCCATTTCTACACGGACTATTAGCTAAAAGTCCGTGTATAAATCGTTCCGACAGGCGGGTCCCAGGTTCAGTAAAATGCTCTGAATGGTTGCGGGCCGCAATACTTCAGCAGGATTTTAACTAATATTTATTTTAACTAATATTAAATATTTTAACTAATATTTTAAATATTTTAAGTAATATTAAATATTTTAACTAATATTAAATATTTTAACTAATATTTTAAATATTTTAAGTAATATTAAATATTTTAACTAATAATAAATATTTTAACTAATATTAAATATTTTAACTAATATTTTAAATATTTTAACTAATATTAAATATTTTAACTAATATTTAGTGAAAACTAATATTTTAACTAATATTTATTTTATTTTATTAAATGTTTTAACTAATATTTTCAAAAACTAATACTAATATTTGATAATATTATAAGCATTAAACATAATCCTTCATTGTTGCAATATTTGATAATATTTGATAATATTAAAAGCTACACGGTCTTAAACAAAATAAATATTACACATTATGCTTTTTTTTTCCTTTTTCTCCTTTTTTCCACTATTTGAACAGTACCCTCGGCCCATAATCCTTCATTGTGGTCGGACCGCATGTAGTCAGCTTCGTCTACCCCTTCAAGTGTTGCTACCTCAGTTTGCACATCGGTACAAAATGGAGGTACTTCGTCGAACTGGTCGTACTCTTCTTCATCGACGACATTTTCTACCCCGACAATCCTTCTTTTTCCGGATAGGACGACGCTCAACCTGTCATCACTCGGGTCAGTGGCATAAAAGACTTGGGTGGCTTGCTTGGCGAGTATAAACGGATCATCAACATGCCCAACCCTGTTTAAATCAACGAGTGTGAACCCGTCGTTATCAACTTTAACACCTCGGTCTTCGACCCATTGACACCGAAACACGGGAATGCTCAGGCGAGGACTGTAAATGAGCTCCCAAATTTCTTGAATAACGCCATAATATGACTTTGATGCTATTACAGCCCGGCCATCTCCGGATCTACTGAATTCTTGAGAGGTCGCCACCAACGTCACCCCACTGTTTTGCATCGTGCTCTTATCACTCTGGGATTTAGTGTAAAATGTATATCCGTTAATCTCGTATCCTTGGAATGTTCTAACAACAATTTGGGGTCCTTCGCCAAGCAGTTTAACAATTTCAGGTACGGGGTGTGACTGCACTCTTTCTTTCAGCCATACTATAAAAGAACGATTATGCTCGTTAGTAAGCCACCTCTGACTCCTCGTGTAGTTTTGTTGTTGAAGGATTGTCATGTGCTCATCTATATAGGGAGCAACATCTGTCATGTGTTGTAGTACAATAAAATGTGCCTTTTGTAGTTCATTTAGATCAGCAACTACGGCTCTCAACCCAATTGTCCCGACTCCTTGGAGCCTTCCCTCGTATCGAGATGAATAGGAAGAAACCTACGATGCCCCATGAATACATTCTTTTGACAATTTTTCAACCTCAGCACCTGCGTGTCATCTTCACAGATCGGGCACGCTTTTGCTCCTTTACAAGTGTAACCCGATAAATTCCCGTACGCGGGGAAATCATTTACGGTGCAAAACACCATGGCCCGCAAGTTAAAGGTCTCTTTCATATACGCATCCCACACCGGGACGCCATCATGCCACAATTTTTGGAGGTCCTCGATTAATGGTGCGAGATATACATCTATGTCATTTCCGGGTTGTCTGGGTCCTTGGATTAGTAATGACATCATTATATATCTGCGTTTCATGCACAACCAAGGAGGAAGATTATAGATGCATAAAAGAACTGGCCAAGTACTGTGCCGACTGCTCATACTTCCAAACGGACTCATTCCATCTGAGCTCACCACAATCCTAAGGTTCCGCGGTTCAGAACCAAATTCTTTGAAATGTCTGTCAATGTTTCTCCATTGAGGAGAATCAGCCGGGTGCCTTAGTTTACCGTCATTTTTGCGCTCTTCTTCGTGCCAGCGCAATAATTTTGCATCTTTGGGATTCGCAAACAACCGTTTGAATCTCGGTATTATCGGCAAATACCACAACACCTTAGCCGGAGGTCGGCCACTTGTGTCCTCGTTACAATCATCAGTGTCCTGGTCCTTACGACGTTTATATCGTGAAACACCGCATTTAGGACAGACATGCATGGCCTCGTACTCGTTACGATACAATACACAGTCATTCGGACATGCATGTATTCTTTCGATCTTCAACCCCATTGGACATATCAACTTCTTTGCCTGATATGTTGTACCGGGTAACTCGTTGTTATCTGGGAGCATTTCTCCTAAAAGCTGTAATAAGGACGTGAAACTCTTATCGCTCCAACTATTGTCTTCTTTTAAGTTTAATAATTTCAACACAGCTGACAGTTTTGTAAATTTGGTACACCCGGGATACAATGGCTTCTTGGATTCATTAGACAAATTTTGAAATTTATCATAATTTTTATCACTAATTTCATCTTCCACATCACGTAACATATCCTCCAAATTTTCAGTAAACTCGTGTTCTACATTTTCATCAAAATTCCTCTCCATCTCATCATCGTCATTTTCGGGTTCGACGTTATCAGAATATTCGGCACTCTCATAATCCTCGTTCCAATCAAGTTCAAAATTATCAGAAATTCCAACATTCTCATCATTCAATTCACGATTACAGTATTTATTGGCACTACTACTTTCCCCGAATTTCTCACCATGCATGAACCAACATGTATATCTCTTCTTAAATCCCCGACAAATCAAATGAGCTCTAATTTCTTCGATGTCCAAAAATCTTAATAAATTTTTACAATCTTTACAAGGACATAAAATGTCTTCTTTTTTTTTCTTCACTCTATAACTCTCAGCAAATTTTATAAACTCATCAACGCGAACCAAATATTCTTCACTGTCACGTCGCATTTCATACATCCAGCTTTGATCCATCTGTAAATTAAATTAAAAAAATGATTTGATCAATTAATCATGCATGGTCAACATTCTCCTTCGTGTACAAAATTTTGGGCTTACAAAGGGCCGGTTTACAATCCTAACCCACTCTTTGAATATTATGTCTCATATGTGAACACATATTAGCGAGATTTAATTAGTATTTGAGAAAAATTCGGCAGCATTTTCCCTTAACTCCCCAAGTATGCGTACGAACCACATACTCGTAGGAGCAATAAGGGAAAATACTGTCGAACTTTCCTCAAATACTAATTAAATCCCGCTAATATGTGTTCACATCCTAAATGAGACATAATATTCAAAGAGCAGTCCCAAAACGGGGACTATCCAAAATTAATCCCTATTGGATTAATTTTGAACGGGCATGGACCTAAAAGCATCTAAAGGTCGGTTATTGGACCACAATACACTAATTAATTACATCTAAAATTAAGAAATCAAGCATGCATGAAATGACCTAAATAAGCCTAAATAACAGAAATTAGAGGAAGAAAATGATTTAAATACATATTACTAACCTTAGAAAGATGGAGAGGAGAAAATACAAACTTAATTCAAAGATCTCAGATCTCAGCTGCTGGCCTCGATCAATTCGCAGAAATCTGATAGGAAAAAGCTCTGTTCGAGATGTATTAACTAAAAGACTTGATCAAAACGGCGCTCAGGAAGGGAAGATATATAAAAACCCTACACTATTATACACGGCTATTTAGTTATAATCCGTGTAGCTCTCCAACTATTTATACACGGCTCTTCTGTTATTAATCCGTGTACAATTATAAGATTTATACACGGCTATATTATCAAAAAACCGTGTGTAATATTCCTACACGGATATTTATTTATAAACCGTGTAGCTCTCTCAATTATTTGCACACCCACTTCTTTACACACGGATTTGTGGTTTCTAATAAACCGTGTAGCTCTCTCTAATAATTCTACACTGATTATTAACTAATTATCCGTGTAGAAATCGTGCAGATCTTTTGGACTCATATTTGGTACACTGTTTTTAATATAATTGCCAAATCCGTGTACAATGTGCAGTGTATAAAGCCAGTTTTTGTAGTAGTGGGGGGCTTTTGGTGGGGTTTTGGCGAACCAACAACGACAGAGAGAGAGCAACAGGGAGGGGCGGCTAGGGGTCGCGTTATTTAACAGTGGGGCGGTTTGGTATGCATAGGTGACCGTTCAAATGTGGGACGGTTTGGTAGGGAGACTGGACTGCCCAATCATGAGGCAGTCAAGGCATTTTAAAAAAGAAATAAAACCTTGGACATATTTGCTATTTTTAATTTCTTTGAGGTCATTAATAAAAATCACGGTGAACTAACTCGATAATTTGAAAAAAAAAATATAAAAAAATGAAATTCAATTTAAAACAACTTGATAACTCATCACGATTGAAAATTTGATGATCCCAAATCCAACGATGAAATCAGGGACAATTAGTGGCAACTCAAAATCAAAAGATCCCAAATTTGATTTGAGACGATTCGATATAAAAAAATGAGTAAAAATTGGACGATCCAAACACTATTTGGACATGACTTAAAACTTTGATGATGATCTGAACTCAAAACTGACTCGTACTTGAACTAACACAACCCAACCTCAAGGTCCTCCTGACCTAATAGGTTTGATTGTCACCTCTATAACGAAAAGTTATTAATTAGAAATAATTTTCTATGTATCCTTCTTCATAACTTGTGTAGTTTCTTATTTGCTTCTAGAGATTTAAATTTATCTTATTTACTTCTCACCTCTTGTCACTCTTTCATATTTACCCATCGTGTATTAATCTCATGTGTAACTCTAATTAAATTACTAAAGTATCTTAATTTATCTCTAATTGATAATTACAAAGTCAAAACACTACTTTAAAAGAAAATATAAATAGTAAAAATTTCAGCAACAAATGCGTAATTTATTATGGGCTCTAAATCTTATATTTTCACTTAATATAGACCAAATCTCGAAACATTTTTAGTAAAAGTTGCACAATTATTATTATTGTGTCAGTATGAAGTGCATAATTTTAATTTTTTAATTATTAATTAGAGGTACACTAAGGTCTTATAATAATTTAATTAGAGTTAACATAAAATTAATTCTATGAGGGATAAATAAGAAAGAGTTGCAAGAGTTGATGAGCAAAATAAGATAAATTTAAATAGAAATTGCACAAGTTATGAAGGGTACATCAAAAATTATGTCTACTAAATAAGTAAAAAAAACTCGTTTGTTTGATTCCAAACTCGAACCGAGTCCGATCAGAGGGGTGATTAATGAGCGAGCATGAGCGAGTTGGGGTATGCTCATGCTCGGCTCATTAGCTTAATGAGCGAGTTGTTAATGAGCATGTTGATAATGAGCGAGTTGCCGAGTTGTCGAGTTGTTTAAAATACATCATTCAAAAACTAATTTTCATTTATAGAATTTAACAAATTATCATAAGCCAACCTAATTAAACAGTACATAATTTAACAAAAAATTATCCACAAACAAATTTAACAAAATCAAACAACTATCTTTTTGTCGTTCTCACGGCCCTACATGTCACATACTCAAAGCTATCTCATTGTCATATACCTACAAATTTGCATTATCAAAACAATAATAAAAATGTAGAATTTAGAAATATACAAATTCATAACTGTACAAATTCAAACTGTGTATTAATTATGATCAAATTTTTTGTAATCAAATTTTGGATTGTATTTTGAGACTAGTGTATTGATGAGTATGGCCCGGAAGCAAAGAAAATTAAGGAATAGTGCATTGAATGAGAATTGTAATTCTGCTTGTTTTAGGAAAATTTGCAAATTCTTAATATTATTTTTTTGGATATACTAACAGCTATTAGAGAAGTAGATTAGATGTGGCATGATTTATGTAACTCAGTTCTTAATGAGCGAGTTGAGGTATGCTCATGCTCGGCTCATTAAGTTAATGAGCGAGTTGTTAATGGGCGAGTTATAGCGAGTTAATAATAAGCGAGTTGTTAATGAGAATTTAGCGAGCGAGTTACGAGTTATGAGCAATTTACTCACCCCTACCGATCTAATATGAGAGCACTTTATGTTCAATGGTCATTCAGAAATAAATTTGAATTCAAAGCATATCAAAATCGTCTGATGCGCTTTAAATTCGTACGCACAAATACCGGAGCTGGCATGTACAAATTTAATTTAAAAAAACACCGAATGATCCTGATACTCATGAAACCCAAATTTATTTTTGATCACCATCCAACGGACATTTTTCTCATCCATTAATATTTACAAAAAAAGTCAAACTAACTGCGATATGTCCCAACATGATATGACTCAAAACATAACAACTTGAAATCCGATTCGACCAAAATCTGATATGTTCTGAAACCTAATTAAGATGACCCAATGACGATCTGAAATCTAACCAAAATTTGAAATAATCTGAAATCTAACTATGATTCCAAGTCAAACCTGCTTGAACTGGATCCGACTTGACCGAATCATATCCGTCATGCCCGATTACCACATCTAATATATATGCACATATCAATACAATCATAGATTTTCAACTTTTCTAAGGGTGTTTTGAGCCTTCCCTTAACTAAAGAGAACTTTTTTTATACACTTTGATTTATTTTTCCACATTGTTTGGATTAATTATGTAAAATGCATTTTCTCAAAATAAAATCATAAATACACTTTAAAGCCACTGACCTTAAAAAAAATCATAAATACACGTTTGCATTGTTCATGTAGGTTGTGCTGCAATGCTATTTTAATTACTTACAGGTATGATATAGATGTATAGCCAACTGATGCTTCGATTTTAATATAAAAAATATTTGTTTAGTAAAATAAAAAGAATATTATATATTGTTTTGCAGTGGGGGAATGGACTTGCTGTAAGAGGACAAGAGCTTATAATATTGGTCTATTGATTAAAAAGAATATTCTCTCCATTTTTTTTTAAAAGGCTGAAAGTCCATTTCATTTTTGAACAGTTAATTACAGGCACCAGTTTGTAACTAGAGGAACAACACCCTGGCGTGCTGTTTCACAAAAGAATATTCTCTCCATTCATATTTAAAGAATAATAATGTATGGAGCAGAACTAGGGTGTTCTTAAGTTCAAGAAGTTTCTTTGTGAACTCAATTATAATATCTATCTAATTGACTTGAATGATGAATCTGAATCGTTGAAACCCGTCTAACTTGCGAGTGATATTTCTACATACAAAAATTTAAAATTTTCAAATTAATTTTGTATAGAATAAAATGGTAAATTTTAAAAAAAAAATGAATACATTAAAATTAATTTATAAATCTTCTAATTTTGACTGCTTGATTTTATACTAAATTAATTCGAACGTTTAAAATTTATGCATGTAGTCACATCACTCGTAAGGTAAATGAATTTCAACAGTTCGGAATCGTCATTTAAAGTCAATATGATAAATTTTAGAATTAAGTTCATAAAGAAACTTGGTGAACTTAGGAACACCCTAGTTCTACTCATAATGTATGCAAGAGCCGAAATTTTTATTAATAACATTTTCAAAAAAATAATAAACCAAATAACCACTGTTTCTGGTCAATTTCAAATCTAACACGGCCGCAGAAAACCGGAGCGGACCCATTTGAGGGCCGCCGCAGAATGCCGGAGCGGACCCCCATTTGGGTCCGCACTATGCCGGAGCGGACCCGGGTCCGCACTATACCGGTGCGGACCCTGTTCTTTATAGCCCGAAAATGACAGCGAAATTTCATTCCACACTCTCACACATTCTCTCTCCTGAGTTAGCTCTCTGATTTGTAAGTTTTTTCTCTCTTCTTTTTAATTTTTTATTTTTATTTCAGTAGATTAATAATTTAATTAGAATAATCAATTTAGAATAATTAAATTAGAATAATTTAATTAGAATATTTAATTAGAATAATTAATTTAGAATAATTAATTTAGTTAATTTTTAATTGTAGGTTTCTTCTGTATTGGATTGAAAAAATGGCTCTTATAGTATCCATCTACACTGGTGAGGATGTTTTAACAGGTCCTAATGGGGTTTACTATAGTATTGGACCTGTTACTGTGATTCCGGTATTGCCGGGTACTGATTATTTGGGACTTAAATCAAGTATATGTCAGAATTTGGGGTTGGATCAGGATCAGTATGACCTTAAAATTGATGCCAAAATTAGCATGCCGACTAGTTCATCACAAACCTGGTTCCAACTATTTCCAATTCAAAATGAGGGAGTCTGGCAGGTATTGTACAACCAAACCATGAGTTTTTCTGGAGGTGCATACAAGATAATTGACCTATATGTGGAGGTTACCAAAGCCCGGCGTTCGAACCCAGTTATGAGGTTAATCCAGGGTCGTAGTCGGGGTAACTCATCCGGCTCTAGTCCGTCTCATGTCCAAATTGACCAACCGTCCAGTAGTCGGGCCCCAGTTCAGACTGACCAGCCTTCATCTAGTCGGACCGCTCATTGGGGCAAACTTGTGATCCGGAAGAAACAAATGAAGAAGTGGATCAGGAAATACTAGAGGCAGAGGAAAATTGGGTTGATAGTGATCCGGAGGGTATGAGCGATCAGTCTGACCAGGAAGATACGGGCCTGTGCTCGGACTACCAAGGACTTTCAAGATGGATCGCGGGTTTCAGCACCCGATTCATGCTTTCAACTACACATCAGGGTTTATGGAAGCCAATTCGGGTTTGTTTGGAAGGAGGGAAGAGTATGAGAATGAATTGTCTGAGGGACAAATATATGACTCAAAAGAGGCAATGAAGAGCGCAATTGCCAGGTTTCACATCCTTTGCAACAAAGAGATAAGGAATACGCACAGTGACCGCACAAGAATTAGGTTCAAGTACAAGGACAGTTACTGTAGGTGGTACATACTCGCAAAGGACCGATTATGGAACACAATGGCGTGTCTCCAAGTGCCCAACACAACATTCATGCCACGCGGATACGACAAGAACAGATCACGCCCAGTTGTCAGCTACTATGGTTGCCGAGTGTATTCCGCTTACATGAGGAACGATGTCGACTTGAGTATTCAAGCTGTCCGAATTGCTGTTACTGAAAGGTACAACGGTCAGATACCGGCGTACAACAAACTGTGGCGTGGCCATGAGTTGGTAATAGCCCGTCAATTTGGTAGTTGGGAGGGGTCATACTCTCTTGTAGTTCCATTGTTGGAGGCAATCAAAAGAAGCAACCCACGTACTACATTGTTCCTTCATTTTTTACGTCATTTCATTATCAATCAAAAATTAAACTTATTTTTTTAAATTTATTGACAGAAACATTGTTTGAGGTGACCTCATATCCCACTGGTAAACCTGGACCATGGAAGTATTTTCATAGGGCGGCTTAGGCATTTGGACCGTGCATAGCTGCTTTTCAACATATCAGACCGGTCATCACCGTTGATGCATGTTTCCTGTCAGGCCGGTATAAAGGTAACTAATTTGATTGTTTTCATTTTATTTATTTTAGTTGATTTCGGCTCTTACGAAATTAATTTGATTGTTTTACCACAGGCAAGCTGTTGATTGCAACCTAGTACAATGCTGAAAACCAGCTCCTCCCGTTGGCTTTTTCACTGGTAGAATCAGAGAGTTATGACGGTTGTGCGTGGTTCATGAAATGGTTGCGCCGTAATGTAATCCGCTCCAGATTCATGTGTGTCATCACTGGTAGGGGAAAGGGTATCAAGAAGGTGTTCAGACAAGATGATATGGGGTGGAACGAGGATGATGATGATCAATGTGTTCACCGTCTTTGTGCTACTCACATAGCCGAGAACATGAAGAAGAACGGTTGCAGTGATAAGGCAATCCGTTTTTTTAGAATATGTGTGGCTAAGAGGAAGATGAGGAGATACGAGCAAGGAATGCAAGCAATGGGGCAGGCATGTGACATTGCCCTCAATTGGTTGGACGGTGTATGTAAATATTTGGATCAAGATGAGAACGAGTGCCCCAAACCATGGAAGATATTTCAAGCACTGGACGGTGGTTACAGTTGGGGCATCATGACTACAAACGGGTCCGAGTCGCTTAATAATGTCTTCAAGTCCTCTCGTAAGTTACCGGTTGCAGCAATAATTGAAGACACATTTTACAAATGCATGACATGGTTTGCGCAAAGGAGGGCCAAAGCGGAATGGGAAGCTAGTCAAGGTCAACAATTCTCGTGTCGTGTGCATCAGGTACTTTTATTTGTAGTTCTTTCTTCATAATTTTTAATGAACTTTGTTAAAAAAATCTGACTTCTTCATTATTTTTTAATTTTTCGTAGCTGATCAACAAACGGTTCGAGAGGTCCGATAAAATGAAGACGCTGGGGGCTTTGGAAACAACAACGAGTTCGAGATAACCTCCACACAAGAGAGAGTTCACGCTTTCATACCTGATGATTCTGGCCGGTTTACCAAGGCCAATTACAAATACACGATAATCGGGGATGATCACACGGTAACTTGCACGTGCCAGAAGCCTCAATTGGAGAGAATACCGTGCTCTCATGTTCTGTCCGTGTGTCGTCTCCGAGGCATCGACCCTGGTGTCTTTGTAAGTCACTACTATCACATCCATACACTAATCAACACATGGAGCGCTCAATGGCATGTGTATGGAAATCAGTAGGAATGGCCTCAACACGATGGCCCGGTCCTTGTTCCAGAGGATAAAAATATTTCTGTGGGCAGAAGACAGCACAACCGAATTCCGATGTGGATGGATGTTCTAAATAATAGGAGAAGAGGACACCAAGCTGGCCGAGATACACAAGAAAGACAAAACAGAGCTGCTCGAGCTGCACGAGATTGAGAGTTAATGTTGCTTTTTTAATTGTACTCGTAAAAATGTTGTTTATTTTCGGTTAAGTAGACGTATTTGTAATTTCCGATAACATTAGCATTGTTCTATTGTATGCTTCTTTATATGGCTCCTTGTTCTATTGTAATGTTTCTTTTGATCAAACAAACGACGAACAACAATTTCAGATTAAAGGACATTTCAAACAGAAGTAATTACACACAACTTCCAGTACAAACTTTACATTTTTGATAAAAAATTTCAAAACAAAATCATAATCAACTGCACATTCAGATTAAAAAAAAAATAACAGGGGCCGCTCCGGCATAGTGCGGCCCAGGGTCCGCTCAGGTATAGTGCGGACCCATATGGGGGTCCGCTCCGGCATTTTGCGGCGGCCCTCAAATGGGTCCGCTCCGGTGTTCTACGGCCGTGTTAGATTTGAAATTGACCAGAAATGGTGGTTATTTGGTTTATTATTTTTTTGAAAATGTTATTAATAAAAATTTCGGATGTAAGAGGCTTTCAATTATAATATATGCTGATGATACAAACCGTTTTTAAAAAAAAAACAGATGATACAAATCAGAATAGGTCCTACTTTGTCCAAAAAAGTAGATAAGTATTCTTCCACGCTGCTAATTGAAGTATCATTTGTTTATGCACTAAGATTCTTAATTTTGGATCGTGATAATTGCCTTTTGATAGTACAAATTGACAGTCACTGTCAATCTTTAAAAAAAAAATCGTGATAATTGATTAAACGGATATCAAAATAAAAAATAAAATTATTGGTATCTTCTCTTTAGTTTAAATAATTAAGATGTATATCATATTTCATACAATTTTAAAATTGAATGGTCGTCATTCATCAAGTTGTTTGAATTTTTTTTGCTTTAACTCTATCGATCAACACTTGATCGGTGATAAAATACTTTTTTAAATTGTATTAAGTTTAATACACAATCTATCTATATTATAGAAAATAGAGGAGGGTTCAAATATCTTATGGTTTTGTGCTTCAATATATTATGCTCCACATGCATCTACAATCTTACTTTCCATATTAGAAAATAAGTTCCATTAGCATAAAACATCCTTATCAAATATTTTTTAAGGAGGGAAAGCTTCAAGACAAGAATAATATATCATTTTTTTTCATATCTCAGAGGCCTATATTAAGAGTATATATTTAGTATATGAACCATTGCTAGTAGTTTGAACCAAGCAAATACTTGCTTCATTTATGATGATATTGTATTTTAACCGGACGTAGGAGTGTTCCGTTTCTACTGACTATATATAAAGTACTGTTCTCTCTTAGTACAGAAATTTACAAGCTATACAATTAACGCTACATGGATATTCTCGGTAATAGGCATATGGTATAGTTGCATAAACAACATGCATATGCTTTACAGTAGTTGCCATATAAATGATGCAAATATTGGAACCGAATAAAACATGCATCAGAGGCTTCTGTAGGCCCTATTATTCAATATCCTATACCGTCAAAATTTTATCTCAACGTGGATCGGAGGACACAATCATCCAATGAATTCTCTCTCTTTCTGTGCCCCTATTTTCTCTCTCATGCATCTCTGGTTGAAAGAGCACAGAGGACATGTGCACTGTGGCAATGAAATTTGGAGGGATGTCTCTAGAATTAAGCCTCTGAGCCAAATAGTATTAATGTCATTTGGAGTTTACTTTTGGGGGCTTTTTTATTTCATCATTACACAAGCTGCCTTGAGATGGATACGGTTTGTACCTAATTTTGGGGTGTAATTTTTTAAAATTCCGGTGTTAACGGGTCGGATAATATTCATATGTTATCGGTCTGATCCGGTTAAGATTTCATGAATAAATCTTAAAATTATCATTAACATATCAAGTTCAATGGTTGATTAATTTGCACATATTGAAATTGGATTTTGGACAAACTTTATCCAAAGCATGTCATAAACAATTTAATCTGTATTAAGATTTATGTGAACAGATTTAGAACTTTATGAATTTAAAAGGTCCAGTGAATCTTAATCGTCCACGCAAATTTTGTGCTGATCAGATAGTTTATGCGTGATTTCGAATAAAACTTGGTCCAAAATCCTTTAGACAAAAATCTTATCGTCATGTTATCTAAGAAATTAGCTAATAAACAGAAAAGTCTAAACATTTAATCCCTACTGTGTAGACGAGATTTGCGTGTTTGTTTTAACCTAGCACAAATCTCAAAGCGGATCTCCGATAATTCAAATAGACACCAAAATGATTTCAACTCAGCTGAGAGCTTTCTATCCCTGCATTATGGCACGGATACCCCAAAGAAAATATATTGACCTAATTAACCTATAGTACTCCATTGATCCTACAAAATTGGATACCATATTAATCATAGAAATGGAGGCGATATGAGGTCATGAACCAGAGTTGAGAAAGGATAAGCGCCTTTAACATTGCCCATGCCTATTTTGGCATAATTTGTGGTGAATTAATTAAGGGTGATTTAATGATCCTTGTTTTATTTCTGCTTGCATTTACAAATTAAGCAGGCTCTGCTCACTTCTAATAGTGCTCACATTGACAATGTGGAGTCAGAAACTCGGAGTTTTAACTTACCCAAATCCACAGAAATGATAGATATCTCCGGTGCATATGTAACTCTTAACTGTTACATCATTGCAAATAAGAAAAAAATTAAATAAAAATAACTTTATTTTTTCTTAGAATCATTTCAGTCTTTTAGTAAAAAATAAAAGGGAATACCAAGTAAAAGTTATCTGATAAACAAAGCGATATATATGGGTTGATAGCTGGCTCAGGAACTATATTATGTATGTTTATTATTATTATTAAGTAACGAAGGTTGCAAATTTGAAATATGGATGGAAGATTATTTATGAATATTTAATAGTTGAATTACTTAACATTCAATTTTTACGGAAAAAAACAAATATAAGCAATCAAACGTCTACATGATCAGTCCACTAAACCCCGATATATAGTATGGTTTTTTGTTTTGAAATTTCTCTTGAAAATCGGCTCCTTTTTATCTAGTACTAAAAATATAATAAATTGGGGTCAACAAGAAATTTCTAGTTGGAAATTGCAGTCTCAAAATTTAATGTTCGTATTAGAATGAGTTAAAGAATTTTAACCTTGAATTTATACAAAAAATATATTTGATTAAAAGGTCGATTTGAGATTTCGTGTAAAAATGCTACTTTATTTCAAATTTCACTAAAACAATGAGGGTAGTCGGGAAAATCTTTTGACATAAAATGATTAAATCCGCCAACAAACTCTTTCATTGTTATTCAAATGACAATATAAATTTATGAAGTTTATCAGAATGCAATTTGAAAATAAAATATAACTACATATATACTAATAAAAATGTTCTTATTAATTTCTTTCTTTCGTCTCTCTGAAATTTATTTTGTTCAGCCTCCTCTTAGAACTCGCTCCGTTTCGGAATATAATCATTTATTTTGACGCACTTGATTGTTTAATTATTACACTTATAGAACTAATTTATTTATCAAAGTATACAAGTTCGAATCTAAAACATGTGTAATTTTAGTATGTGAAAAAAAAATCTGCAAATATTAGGCAAAATAAAATTCAAGAAATCTTTCTGTGAATATGATTAAATTAAGCAAAAACCATATGCATGTACTCTTACTTAAAAATGAACTAATTGTTCAAATTTTTAGAATCTTAGAAAAGTGTACTTTTTTATTAACCATTTCGTTAATCAATAAAGCAAAAGGTCCAAAAGATTGTATAAACTTTTAAAATCACACGGTCCAGAACCCAATTTGCTGAGAAGCCCGCATTCATCCCCTTTTAGCGCCATATACAAGTTTGGGAGGGAGTGAGCTGCGTTGCGACCGTGCGATGTCTGGTCGGAGCAGTTCGATCTGTGTGAAGATTCGTGTGTACTTGATCCGTACAAATTCTAAAGCGGCATTTGGATTTTTTTTTGTTAGATTTAAAGATGAAAGTCTAGTCTTTGAGCTTCCATCTAATGTTCTTCCAGGAAACCCCTTCCCCCCTCCCTTCACAATTTGGATTTCGAACCCACAACTTCTTACAATGAAGTTATTGTTCTTTTTTATTAGACCAAAGGCTAATTCTTGTCCGAACAAATCCTGATGCGGATCAAACTGTTCCGACCAAGCATCAGACCTCTTCCGATTCTGTTTGGGAGCTGAATTTTTTTTAGTTACCACAGTAAAAAATAGAAATTAAATGATTACCGCCCTCTCCAAAACAATTTCAATCCTACCACTCATGCGGACCCAATTCGCGCACCAAATGGCTGGTGAGCGGACTAGGCTGGCGCACCTGTTGGTGCGCGAACTGGGTAGGCGCACCAAGAGTTTTTTTTTTCTGTTTTGTTTTGTTTCCATTTTTTATTGTTTGTAATATAAGTAATATTTTGAAATTCAACATTTTATTTTAAGTATGATGTTGTATTTTTTAAAATTACAATATACGTATTTTTTTCGTTCGTCCGGCATATTTTATTGGAATGATACGATAGATAATAAGATAATAAGATACGATAAAAGTAGAATAAAAACTGAAATCAAAATATAAGTACCTAATATCCAAATAATATCATAAAAATCGAACATACGCAATAAAAGTCTGTCACAACATAATAACTAAATAACAGTCTGGAAGACCTAACAACTAACGAAATAACAAGTAAAAAATGGTGCTCTATTTGCTCGGTGGTGTGTACGACAACCTCTCTCTCTTAATTCTCTTACCCCGCCCCTCCTCCATCCGCTCCCTCTCGACCAGCGGCGTATACTCTCGTGATGGCTGGGGTGGGGTCTCCTCATGTATCTCCCCAAAAAGTCTCTCCACAGATGGTCCCTGATCTGCCCAGGACCGAAAATAACCTCATGTGTATCCTCTGAAGAGTACACGGGTCGATATGTGACATCCTGCTGGATCACTGCTACACTGGACTGTGGGAGTGGCTCCTCTTGTGTGTAAAATATAAGAGAGGAGTAATCATGAGTGTAGGCACCGTACTGAGATCCCAAGTCAAACTCAAAGGGTGGCTATGCAGTGTCCTCCTCCTCATCTCCCCGCGGTATATCTCCATGAAATAAATAGATAATTAGGTTTCACAATGTAGATGATATTAAAAATAATTATAAAAATATACGTAACGCTGCAAGACCAGCTGCCTCGAATGCTGCCTCAGCAGACGCTGCAGAGTAAAGATCTGAGAAATTCGGCTCTGCTATGCTCATAGGCTCCGCAGAATCTGCATCATTGTAGTCTTTCAAATCTTCATAGCAGGGCAGATCTGACAGCTTGAGGACCCTGTCGAGCCGGTTCTTGTACCCGGCAACGACGACTGGTGATGCAGCCATACACAACCACTTCTTCCTGAGAGCCTTCCAACCCCTTGTGACGGTGTATCTTGCGCTGATCAGTACTTGCTTGATGTTCATGAGTACCTGCGAATGAAAATTAGTTCAAATTGCAATTTAATTGTCATTTTAAACAAAACAAAAATGAAAGACTTACAATCTGTGCAGCCGGGCCGGCTGATCACTCAAAAGAGAGCGATGTTTCTTTTAAAATTTATAAACTCAGAAATGCTATCGGTTCGGACTGCAAGCGCACAATCCTATCAAGTAGTATATTCGAGGTCGATCCACAGAGAATTTTGGTTCAGAGTCTTGAGCGATCAAATCACAATCTTTCGAAATGCTAGACGAAATCTGAAAATTGAGAGTTGAAGTTGTGATCAATGTTAATTTGGAAACAATTAAAAGTAATTAAAAATAAAGATAGAGATGAGAATTCCTAGGATTTCAGCACACCATTGCCACTCAATCCACTTTGATAATATACTTCTGTCGGGTCTGATTTTCTGTTGTTGTTTTATGAAAGACACCACATAGGTCATGAACATCAAGCAAAGAAGTGTACGTGGGTTCATTGAATAGGACAAGGGTGTGCTTAAGTTCACTAAGTCTCTTAGTGAACTAAATTTCTAAAATTGATTGGATTAGCCTCAAACAGTAAACACAAGTTGTACGTTTACATATAAATTTTCGAATTAATTTAGTATAAAGTCAAATAAAAAAAATGATTTATAAGTTAATTTTAATATGTTAATTTTTCATTTTGTTTTACAGTTTGATTTTATACTAAATAAATTCAAAATTTTATAAATTTCATATGTATGTTTAAACCATTTTAACAATTTGAATTCGTTATTTGAAATCATTTTAATATATTCTTGAGTTATGTTTCTTAATTCTTAGTAAGCTTAAGAACAACCTAATTTTAGATGGATTATTATAAGCCTACAAAAGTAAGAATACATTAGATCAAAGGCACTTGAATATTCTATTATAGATTTGGCATTTATAGATTGAAGCGCATGTTGGCTGTAGCAGGCTGTTCCTCTCATCCCCGCTGGGGTAAAAATTAGTGATTTGCCTGTGGCACTAATAAAAAACAATAACTATAAAAAGAAAAAAAAATTACAATGGTTTTTGGAGGGACTTTTCCTTTCTGTGTGTGTGTGTGTATGATTGAAGGGAGAAAGTTCACAAAACTTCACAAATTACCAAAAATAAAATTATAGAAGCAGGAGCCTTGAGAGAATAAATTAAGAAATAATAGGCCGAGGTTGAATCTTACTGTGTGTGTGTATGATTGAAGGGCGGAGCTACGATGAAACCGAGTGCGCTTAGTTACCCTCATTATTTTATTTTCTAAATTATGTATATTGAAACGTAATTATGTTTTTTAGGTTTTTATATAGTTCAGCTTTTTTTTCATAAAATGCTAAATGTGATTGTAGCTTGATGCATATATGTTAGAATTTTACTTGTATATAGTTGTAAAAACTTGAGTTCAAATTCAAATTTTAACTGCTACATATTATACATTTTACATTTAATTTAATTAGTTTCTCTTGGATCTAAATTTGTTTAATCCCACACGTGATTGTGATTAGAAGGCTCCGTGTACCGGACATTGGTACCTGCCAATTAAGTGCCAACAGATAAGACTACATATTGACGGGCGTCGTCTCTCCAATCTGTCCCTCAAAATTAAGAAAATTAATTGCCCAAGATCGAGAATTCCAAATTGTCACATGGCCACCCAGACCCAGACCCAGACCCAGACCCAGCTCTTTTGTATTAATTGTTTGTAAATTGATTGATTTACAGCTTGCTTGAGCTTGGGGTGAAAAACTGGCAATGCCGTAAATTTTCATCAAACCCATTTTTTATAAATTAAGACATGTTAAATATTAATATATCGGAATATATACTTAACAAGATTTCACATTCATTAGATAACGTTGAACGATGTTCATTTTGCATTTAAAATTGAAGCACTACAAAATTAGTGCTTTGCAAAACATCATATATATATATATATATATATATATATATATATATAACCCATCTCACTGTGCATTAGAGATGAAATAATTAATTTAAGAATTCACGTTTACTGTCATATTGTTTCAGATCTGTTGTTTGGATTTCTGTATTGCAAAATATTATTGAAAAAAAAAAAGATCTGAAACAATATGACAGTAAACGTGAATTCTTAAATTAATTATTATTTTAAATAATTTGATAAATAATATTTTATTATTTTTTATGTACATATAGTATTAATAATGTTTTAAATGCTGGATTTCAAATCAAAAAGTATATTTTGATTATTGTCAAAATTGTTAGATTAAATCATTGTCAAGGAATCTTCATCCAATCTATAATCCCTGCTATACATAAATGATCAAACAGGTAAAATAGAGTTTACTGATATATATATATATATATATATATATATATATATATGCAATTAATTCAGTGTTCTAATTGAACGTATTCTCCAAACAAAATAAAGGAACAACAAACTATTGTAAAACAAAATAGAATAAGCGACAGACGAATCAGCCTTTGGTTTAATGATCGATGTAAAAGATCACAGTTTTAAAATTTAAATGAAGGATGGATTTTTGAGTATATTTTCTAATATTTATTTGGTTGCATTTACACAACACTACAGTATGTTGTAGCCCACTTACTCAGAACTTGCAATATTAATTTCACATGTCAGATATAGACATGATCCTATTCCTATTCCTAGGACATTGATTTCCATCAAACCTGCACAGATTCTTTGATTCGGCCCCAATATTTTGAATTTGTCTCCTCACCAATTGTAAATTTTCATCAGATAAATAATTTCAGATAGATTTAAATCGGTTCATTTTAATTTTAGATTGAAAGTTCAAATTGATCTATATATAAATCGTTCATTTCAAATTGATTCTACCAGATATCATTTTTATCTGTTAATTTTGTCCAACTGTAAAACACCAGATTCAGTTTGATCCAATTTATAAATAGCCAAGTCATCCAGTTATTTTGGCAATGATGATAAAGCCGAATTACTTACTGTATTCCACCTTCCGTCTATAGTCAGAAAGAGATACGATACTCCTAGCACAATTTTTTTTTTGAGAGAATGAATGAAGTCTACTAACAAAACGAAAATGAAGTCTACGGCGTGAAATTATTGCCATTACGGTATTCCATTTGGAGAGAATTGCATTTGCATATGGGTTCTGACTTGTACGTACGGATCTCAACAGGTACTAGACACCCTGAAATTATTGCCATGTCTTGCATAGTTGCATGACAGACAGGTGTGCGTCTCATCCGTGGAGCGTACTAACTATCTATCTATCTATCTATCTATCTATTTGTGAGTGGTAACATGTCACTGAAATGGGACACCTCTCTCTCTCTCTCTCTCTCTTCCTCTCTCACTAATTTACAATATTGCCCTTTTGGTCAAATTTAAACCAGCAGTTAATTAATTATTTTCTAAAAGAAATTTACTATTTTTAAAAAATTGAGAAAATTACTCAATCTGAAAATTCTGAACTATTCAAAAGTTGTGATTTTTGCTTTTCCCGTGAGAGATCGCATGTTCGAAATCTAATGAGATAATTTCTTGTGAATATTAAATAGTTGGATGACTTCATGTTCAACTTTTACTAAGAAAGAATTGTGATTCTTTATCTAACTAAAAATAGAAAAAAAAATCCTAAAAAATAAAAAAAAATTTAAGAATATATTTATATGAAGATTATGTTTAGCGGTTCAGATTGACTGTTTTGATTTTCAAAAATGAAAATATTGGTCCACAATATACATATCAATCAATCTGCGATATGGATATGCCTCACTTGTTTTGTCAATTAATTACCCTTTTCTCGCTAATTTTCTTATATTGCCAGGAATTACTGAAGAGGAATAAAATCATTCAAGCACGGAACCACGAAAACAGACTATACAAAGATCTCATCTGATCTGGTATTTCAGTGCAAAATATGATAGTTGAATAAAAACAATGAATTGGGAATTGGGACCATACATACGAATCACGATGATACGATACATAAAATTAAGTTAGTTTTGAAGGAAGGACAAAAATAAAAATATTCAAATTTACCCCCTTCTTCTTTCTCAGTCACGTATGTATTGTCTGTAACTGTGTATGTATCGTAGTACATAGGAGGCTCAGGGGCCCAATTTGTGCTGCCATGGAATCCCTTTCAGGCTTTCAGAACTTCACCTCAGTTTTTCAGAGGTAGGTCCAGCCTTTACCCTTTAGACGGTGCACTAATCTAGGAGACTGTTTTGTTTCATTCGTCTATTGGCCATTGCTGCTCTTTCTTCTCTCTCTACCTTTCTTTCCACAGTATCAAGAATTCAAGATTGAACTAGCATTTTGCATTACAACCCCTAAAGATTTTGTAATTTTATTGGATTTTTTTAATTCAACCAAGGGACTCAGGCCCCCCATTTTTAATACCTCATGAAACCAGTGTTGTAAATAACGGTATGTGCTTATCGGACAGATAGGGTGTCGTTAAGTGGTTAATCGGTATGCGGCAGATTAATCAGTATGTTGCGGATAATTTTGCGTTTTTATTAAAGTTATGTGCATATACTTGTAATTATTAAAAAGATTAATTTAACTCATCAAACTTATCAAATAAACTTATTTTAACTTAATTTCATTGTTAATTGATAAAATTTCATAAAATTGTCATTTTGAAAAACTCAGATAAGATAAGATAAAGTATAATACATATAACAGATAAATACATAAAAAAAATAGAGTGATGCTACGGTGCTTTGGGAAGTAAAGAGGGTGCTTTACTTCCCGCTCATATCTCCATTTTTAAAGTTCAAATAGTCGATCCGAACTTCTCAACATAATCTTTCTATTGATATGTGCTTGGAAACCAAATTTTACATTTTTTGAAATTTTTTTACTATTTGTTTAGAATTTTTGAAAATCACAGCTTTTCATTAAATAAAAAATAATAAAAAAAATTCAAAAAACACTGATTTTCAAAGATTCTAAACAAATAGTAAAAAATTTCCAAAAAATGTAAAATTTGGTCTCCAAGCACATATTAATATGAAGATCATGTTGAGAAGTTTGGATCGACTATTTTAACTTTGAAAATAGAGATATGAGCAGGAAGTAAAACACCCTCTTTACTTCCCAAAGCACCGTAGCATCACTAAAAAAAAATAATAGAAATGACTAACTAATTGGCCGTATAAACAGAAACATATGATTCGTAATAGTTTGATCACCACCAACGACTTATTGGCTGATTAGTCGAGCTAAACGACCGGTTTTTACAACACTGGACGAAACCATCTTGTTGGATTCAAACATTCATCCCATGAAAAAAAATGCATGATTCTTTTTTGGTCATCATTTGTACTATTCAGGTATATCAGAAAGTGAAAATTTTGCTTTTTCAAACCGTTAATGGAGAAAACTAAAAAAACGGCTAAAAAAATATTGTTTGACAAAAGTACTAACACTTGTACTATAAAAAATTAAATTATGTCAATGGAATGTCCATTTTTATCTTAATAAAATAAAATAAAATAACTAATGATCTGAAAGTTCGTCAAATTAAGTATTGGAGTGTTTTATTTTCGATAAACTAAAGCGACACATGGAGAAAAGAAGACTCAAGTTAATAAAACTAACTGATATTAAAGATGAAAAAAAAGTATAAGAAACTTGCAAGCTTACTTTATGTTAATATTATTAATGGATATTTTATTGCCATTGGCATTGTAACATGCTATTTATTGTTTACCACGGATTTGTTTCTGATGTTATTCATGGCATAAATAAATAGCAAGATTGGTTTGGAATTTTACAATTAGGATCAGATTTTAATGGATGTTCTGGAGTCTGGACAAAAAAAGGTCCTCATATAAGAAAGCATAGGTATATTCACAATAAATTTATTTGAAAACAACGACAACCTTAGATTGCCGATATTTTTATTAATATCCAAAGTTTAATACAAATTATTATTTATGCCTAGATTTTGACCCAATATCGAAAAATGCCCAAGCCGGCCAGAAAATAGCCGGCTTACTTCCCCCCTAAGCCGGCTATTTTCTGGCCGACTTAGTACTTGTTTTTTTTAACCGCAAATAATCTATAGAAAGCCTCTTTTCTTCTCTCTCCTCCACACAATTCACTCAACTCACAAAAGAGAAATGGAGGAAGGGACAGAGAGAAATATAAGACGGTCATTGAGGCAAAAAAGTCGATATTTGAAGGGGCCAAAAGGATGAACAATAGCAATTGAGGTAGGTTAGCCAATCGTGGCCTAGCGAGAGGAGGGCCAATTAGTGATCGAGGTAAAAATGAGGAAAAAAAGTACAAGTGTCAAGTATGTCGTGATTTTCTTAATCGTGAGACATGTAGGATGGAGGAATGGAGTAGACTTCATGGTCGGTATGAAATTTCAGACGATGACTTTGTGGAAAACCCCTACGGATTTGGTTTGAAAAAAAAAGAAGGTTGATCCAGAGCCTCCAGCATCGGACGATAAGTTTGTTCCGTGTACTGGTAAGGCTACCACTTCGTCTGCTGTGACTGATCCAGAACCAGCAAATTTCGATGATGATTTTGTTCCATGCACTTTCAAGGCTCGTTGAAGAAGTAGACTTATTTAGAATTCATGTTGTATTAGTAGGGTTTAAAATTTGAATGCATTTGAGTTTGGTTCTAAGAATTAGTATTTTATTGTAGTTGGATAAATTAGGTTGTAATTTCTTTGAGTATTAATTAATTTCATTACTTCTTATTTAGTAGTTTCATACAAAATAATAAAGTACACACAAATTGCAAGTGATCCGAATCCCCCCACATTTCTCCCTCAAATTCATCCCCACTCCTCAGATCGTCCTCCGGTATTTCATTAATATCTTCAAAGTCCGGGCAGGTTACATCGTCTACTGGTGCCGGTCTGGGGTAAGGTGATACTTGAGGTAATGGTAAAGGCGCCACATTTACGGATCTAGATGGGGATAAAACTGAGTGTCCTGGTCTGCCTCGATGGGGTCTAGGTGGGAATGAAACTGAGTGTCTTCGTTGGGGTGCTGGTGAAGTCTCATAATTGTAGGTTTCTGGATCAGGTTCGATTAAAGGAAAGAGGGGTCTGTATGTTTCTGGTCGTGTGGTCTCATGTGGTGCCGTTAATCCAGAGCCAGAACTTCCAACCCCGGGCTCTACCGGAATTCTTCTGACAAAGATTTCCATTATGTAACTCCCTTGGGACCTCAAATAATCGAACATGGATCTCCACGTATTCTCATCTACAAGTTTCAGAACAATCCATTTCCCGCTTGGGGGATTGCTATGTCGGGTTGCTAATTCTAAGTTCCACCTTCCTGGGTTGTAACCGGTGTGTGTGTGTGTGTGTAAACCATGGATTTCAGGTCCAAAAGTGAGATATCATCTGGAACCGAAAATGAATGAACTGCATCTTTGTTGTAATAAGCCCTGTGTGCATCCTTAAGCATCTTCCCACCATAGTGTAATGAAATAATGACCATGGTAAACAAACTACATTTTAGAAAATGGTAAACAATTGTCAAGTTACTAAATGGTAAACAATTGTCAGGTTACTAAATATTAAACAATTGACAGGTTACTAAATGGTAAACAATTGTCAGGTCACTAAATATTAAACAATTGAGAGGTTACTAAATGGTAAACAATTGTCAGGTCACTAAATATTAAACAATTGACAGGTTACTACTTCAAATTTTAGGGTTTTGGGTTTAGGGTTTGGGTTTAGGGTTTTGGGTTTTGGGTTTTGGGTTTTGGGTTTTTTATGAATTAAATTTAATTTTTTAATAATTAATTTAATTATTCTATAAAATTAAAAAAAATTAAAAAAAATAATAAACTATTACCTTAATAGTCGGCTGAGGCGATTCCTTGGGGTGTGTGCCCTTAAGAAGGGTTTAGGGCATTTTTATAGAGTTTTTGCAGTTAAAAAAAAAGTACTAAGCCGGCCAGAAAATGGCCGACTTAGGAGGGGAGTAAGCCGGCCATTTCTGGCCGGCTTGGGCATTTTTCGATATTGGATCAGAATCTGGGCATAAATAATAATTTGTATTAAATTTTGGATATTAATAAAAGTGTCGGCTTAGATTGCCCCCTGGAGGCCTGAAGCGTCAAATTCATCTCGTACCGGAATCCAAACTTCAGCATTTATATATGATCGTGATTAATGTTAATACTTGTATTTTCATTTTATATCATTTTATAATGTTACAATTCATTCCAACTAGTCAGTAATAAAATGGTGAATTGCTTCTGTCTTTATTAAAATTTATGCGTATTCTCAATATATATTTTTATCAAATTTAGATAGGTAAATAAGATATGAGAGTTTGGTGAGAAAATTGAAAATAAGAGGTTTAATGGGTATAAGGGCAATTCACTGTATTTTTAATGAAAAAAATAAGATATATTGAGATTTTGATGAAAAAAAATTGAAAAAAGAGAAATTTTATCTGGTAGGAGCAATTTACTAAAAAGGAAAATTTAACAAAGAATAAAGATATCACCTTACAATAAAGATGTAAAAAAAATCACGCTGTGATTATATACGTTACGGCACGACACGATACGTATACTGGTCACATGTCGTGATTTGATAATCCTTAGAAAAATTGGCATGGCACGACACGTCATGCGAAAGATCTAGTCGCAACACAACATGTCACGTGTTTGCACGAGTCACGCGTGATCATGGCCATTAGATCTTGATCGAATGGTGAATTTTGAATAAACTAACTTAAATTACGAAAAGAAATAGTTTAATGTGACCGAACATGATAAAATGTAATTAGTCACGTTTGAACACGACATGTATGATCACGGCGTGTCTAACGTACTGTAACCGTATTTATCATGTTTGATCACGGCACGACACGTGACTAGTCATGACACATCAAAAAAATTTACATCCCTACCTTACAGTTCCAAAAGGCTTGAACGTCTCTGTTCATGACCCAATTAATTGTTGGGCCGAGTTGGGAATTAACTCAATTTGGATTTCCTCCAGATCCGGCCCAAAGTAGAAACGGTTTTGGTTTTTAAAATCTGAGGGTATAGGCGTGCGTATAGCTTCCAAATAATGGATTGCGCGTGTATTCGGTCGAAATTTCAGCAACAAAATGGTGCACAGCTACAGCAGTACAAGACTCGAGTTCAAGTTGCAGTCATCTTTTTTTTGCCATTTACCAAGAAATATTTGGGTCAAGATTTCAATGATTGATAACTTTTGTAGCATTTGACTGTATAAGTTACAGATGCACATCATGCACTGAATCCTGACAATGTTGGAAATGTATGTATACTAATAATAATACTGGTGCTTTGAGCCTTTGACTGTTGTAGTTTCCAGATCCAGATGTATTATATTGGTTTTGGGATATTGTCTCCGATTACGTCATGGAAATGTTTGCTATGTGATTCCTCCGAGGAATGTGGGTCCGGATCTCCTAAACTCACTCAAATTTGAGTTTGAATCCCGACCCTCCGTTCAGATGTCCAGCCAATGCGGTCCGAAATAAAATGCAATCAGACGGTCGGAATCCGGATCCAAACTCAAATTTGAGTTGGGTCAAAACGCTCAATTTTTGGATCATTAAGTAACTCACAGTTATAGTTTAGCTCCGGACCGTTCGATCAGGATCTGCATGAATAGTAAAGAAATCTCATAAATTCACCTCGAATCAGATTTGTCCGATTTTGATCAGACGGTCCGGATCCCAACCTAAATTTTGAGTTACTTTATGGATCTGAACCCAATTTTTAGAAGGTATCATTCTGCAAGCCCAAAAACCAAAGGTTAAAAGGTTAAATCTAGAGTTGGGCCTTTGGGACCGAGAGGGCTCCTAGAACTCCCAAATTTCCCATATCACATTCTATCAATTTCAGTGAAAGAGGCAAAAGCCCGTTCCATTGAAAATGAAACCATTAATTACTAGGACCAGTTCAACCAAAAGTAGACTACTTTAGCACTGCAGCACCTATATTGGTGCTTAAAATATTTCAAAACAACAGTAAGCAAAGTATCCAAGCAATGTACCAAGCTTGAGAGATAGCCAAGTTACAAAAGTATCTTAATGTAGCAATAACTAAGCCACATGGGACACATGGGGCTAAGGATACAAGTTAAATGCAAAAATTCTCCTAGTGAATCTTCACTGCCTCATAATTTGACCAATTTCAGTTAAGACAGAACTGTTATAAACTGCCTCATATTTGACTAAGTCAAAGTGCATCTTTATAGCTCAAACTCATTTTATGAACCCCTCGAAATGTATACTTAATAATTGCAAAATGCACAAGCACAATTACTTATTCAACTTTTCTTAGAAAGTTGGCAAAAAAAACAGTTACGAGCTGTTCGGAAGACAGAGGACTTGGGAAATAAGAATATCTCCTTTATAAATGAACACGGTTTTTCTCAAGTAAATAAAGGTAAAGTGCTTACACTATTAAATGCCTATCACAGCTGCTTTCTTATAACAATTATAAAGCACCACCAGCGTGTATATCAAAGAAAAAACAACAGCCTTAAAATTAAATCCAAACCATATTTTCAATTCATTAATCCTCTTCTAATTGAGAAATGATGCTGCCAAATACTTTGAAGCCTTGCGCCATGTCAGAGAATAGGCAATACTCATTCTTGGCATGGTATGTGTTCATTATACCTACACATAGTTCAGAAAATAGTGTTCATTATACCTACACATGGTTCCAAAGTGATAGGAGTCGAAACCATACAGCACAAAAATACGCAACAGAGCCAAATACAGGAAGTTCAATGGATAACATGTGGAATATCATATTACCAATATGAAGGTCAATAACTCACTTTATTTCGTTTAAAAATGAGAGGGTTTCAGAGTATTCCAGATGTTTTGAAGGTCATATTACCAATTTGGAGGGAGCGCAGGAAAATAATTTATTCTATAAATGTTTTCAAAGGAAATTTCAGCAGGTCATGCTGATTGCTAAGCATATGCTAAACATGTATTTTAGTTCTTTACGCCAGCTTAGAAATTTTTTTAAGAAAATCATCATCACATTTGTAAATTATTTATGTCAAGAGAAATACACCACAATCAAGATATCATCAAATTGTTCTCAGGTTATATCTGTCGGTCCATATACTGTTGAATCTTTTGACCTATTTTTACAGTTTAAGATTTTGGTTCTGGTTTGGTGAAACTTTTATTTTGACATCTTCATTTGTTAAGAACCGTTATTTGTAGAATGTTATAGAACAAACTATGGAACATACCATATCCGCATGTCTGAACATCAAAGCCTTCATCCTATTTTATAACAGCATCATAAAACAAGAGATCAATACACAATTGAAGACTCAAAACTTGTTTAACAAATAAATAAAGTAAACATGTGAAACTGTGAATTGCAAATCAGTGATCAAGCACTTAAAGATATAAAAAAACATTTTGCTGAGGGTAACCATTTTTTCTTGAGGGTAACGGTGAAAGATAGATCAAAGATTAAGGGGGTAAAATGAAAATTAAAAATGATGGCTCGATTATTGTACACAAGAAAATGGAATAGAGTAGAAAATTGACCTGTAAATCACGAATTAATGGCAAACTGCCAGTGATTGAATAAGGCTGAACAGAACCGACAACCTCCTCAGTTGCTTTGCATAATGCTTTAAAACCACGTGATTCCAAGTTACATGCAACTCCAGACATGATATCCCCATCTATTGTTATTTCAACTCTACAAACATTAAAATTAAGACAGTCAATCAACACAAGCCTCACTTAATATTTCAGTTGTCAATTGAGTGTCAAACCAGTTTAGTTTTTGTTAGATTTACCTGCAATAATGCAATTTACCAGACGGTTTTAATCACTATAGAAATATAATTGCAAATCAACAGTGACTTTAAAACGAACAATGAGATAGGGAAGCTATATATAATTGTTGACAGTATGACGTGCAATTCTATAGTGAAAGAAAGATATAATTCGAATTAAGAGTTGTTAAACCCTCATTTGTTGAGCAATGGATGGCTCATTGTTGAGATTAGCAAATTCTAATTGTTGTTCCTCATTGTTGTTTTTCTTTTTCAATTCATGCTGTTTAAAGGTCTGTGATGTAATATGATTGCTCTCATTGAGGGAGAGAAACGATGTAACAGAAGTTATTTACACTTAATATATTCAACTTGGCAGCCGCTGCCAAGATTTTCAAAAAAAAAACCCTCAATTTGTATTAATGATCCAGTCCTTTGAGCACTTAGGCCTTAATTCAATTTATTTTTGCCCTATTAAATAAAACTTGTGCAATAGTGGTGAGCCTTGTGTACCTTTGAAAGTTAAATACAACCAACAAAAAAACATATAGCAAGAAATCAAGAAAAAGAAGCTTTAAATTCAACAACAACACAACCCAGCTTTCCTTCTTTGAGGGAACATGAATAAAAATTTACTAATGATAAAGAGTTTTACCTTCCCCTCAAATTTTCATCTGGAAGTACGTATTTGGATACGGGCCCACGTGTATGTAACTTCTCTATGTTTGCATTTATATCCTCAACATACTCTTTAAGTTTGTTCACAACATCTGTGGTGCTGTAATCAGAAGATAAACATGGAAAAGCCAAAAGTGTATACAGTTAAACCTTCCTTCATTAAAGCCCAAAAAAATTAAGGTAAAAAAGAAGAAAAGAAAAACACTGTTTCATGAGAGCAAGCATCAGGCTAAGGTAGGCTCACCTATAGAAAGGAGTCAATCTGTAAAATCAAAACAAAAGGTGTATGCAGTTAAATTATTTCTTTCAATGGTTCAGGA
Source organism: Carex myosuroides (assembly GCA_028015225.1). NCBI lineage: Eukaryota > Viridiplantae > Streptophyta > Magnoliopsida > Poales > Cyperaceae > Carex > Carex myosuroides. The sequence continues at coordinate 209,615 of CM051489.1, read as the reverse complement.
TAAACATAATTAAACATTTTGAATTTACTATTTTCTTCATTGAAGAAAGGCAAAAAAAGACAGTTTATTCATTTGCAAAAGAACAACCAAATGATGATTCTAATGGCAAATATTTAGAGTAATTTCAGCTTAAGTCTCTTAAAAGATTTGGCACTCTTATATATTCTAGTGCATTGAAGAACAATATTAAAAGAGAATACCTTATATCTCCTGATACGGTACATTCACCTGGTATCTGGTTAATACCACCTCCAGGATCTGCAATTGTATTTTTTTTTATCATTAGGGAATAGTCATGCATCAGCCAGTATAACATGGAAACCATTATTGAATTTTAGTATAACATAGTTAAACAAAAAAGGCTTAACTTCCCTTACTGGTCAGTTACATCATAAAAGAATAGTTAGTGTGTAAATTCAGGAGCTTTTGGCCTATCAAGGCCAATAACATCATGATAACAATTGCATAATTTGAGGGTCAATGGTGGGATTGCACAATTTATCATAAACAGAGACTGAGTAATGGTATGTGAGTGCATTCATTTATTCTAATCACTAAATTTCTCTATCATGCAGGGGCGCAGCTAGACTTTCGAACTATGGGGGTCAAATACATATGGAAGTCGATCATATAATTTTCCTCCGAAAAATGGGGGTCAATTTTACAGTTTCATGACATTTGACTCTAAATTATGTAGAAAATCATACATAAATACAAAAAAATAAAAATAAGGGTCAATTGACGCCCATACCTCTTTACATCCGCCCCTGATCATGAACAAATCAAAAGTAATGCACTTTAAGGGCAAAGAGGTAATTGCCTTTAAGGGCAAAGAGGTAATTGCCTAAATGACTTACAACTCCATTTAGTTGGCTTCATGGTTGAAGGGGTTGCAAATTTGTAGATAGTTTCTTTCGGGTGGGCTGGGAAGTCCTTATAGAATCTCTCTTGTATTACTTGAAGTGCTTCCATGTTTAGCTCCATTGCATTTATAGCCTACCATTTAACAATTTTTGTCAGTTTTAGAATCTTTGTTGTTCTATTTACTTGGTGCTTTCTTGGCTGGTCAAAGAACCAGAAGTCCAAATAATGCTCGAAATCATAATATGTTATTGATTTACTGATACACTCATGCAGTACTAGTCTGTGCATACTACCAGGGGCAGATCTTTAAGGTAGTGTACAGGGTGCATGCGACCCCGTGATTTAAAATTTTCAACGTGTATAGAAATTTAATTGAAATTTAATTTCTTAAAAGTTTTTATATAGTTCAGCCCCCCCTTTGTGGATGTGGAGACTTGGGTTCAAATCCCAGTGACAACACATTATGCACTTACACATTATGCATTTTTACGTTTCAGCCCTCCCAATCTAAATTTTCTAGTTCCGCCCCTGCATACTACATAAGGAACTTAGACTCTTCAGGTCAGTTTTGCTAAAGATATAATTGTTCGTCAGTAATGATGGAAATGGTATTTCTAGGAACAACACTAATAGGAAAAAACTACCTGTAATCATGCTCATGAATCATTGCAAATTAAGGGTTGTTTCAAAAATACCCTTGAAAATTAAGAGCATTCGAAAACAAGTGATTTTATTGTAAAAGGATTCCAAACTTCAGTGTCAGAATTAATAATTTTTAACTATCAAAGAAAAATTAACAGACAACTTGAGATAGCTAAGAACAAAAAATTTCCGTCGACACTAAACAAATTTGGAGAAAAAAAAAATGGTAACACTGCAGAAATAACAAAGGCTGCACAGATTTTAGGCTCTGCGCAGCCATTTTCTGCGTAGAGCCCCCTGGCTTCTGCGCAGACAAAGGTTGCATATCATCTTGTTTTATTTGATCGTGTTTCTGTCGCTAAAATTGACTCATGGAGTGACACTCATAATAGAAGATTGGGCTATGTATACTATGGGTTTTAAAATGAGCTACGTGGAGCCTCAGTTTTAAAAGGTGGGCTATATATAATATAAAAGGATAGACTGATATGGAAGGGACCTCTGAGTCACGTGCAGATTGACTGATATGGAGGGGACCTTCATCACAACTCTCATCATTAAAGAAAAATAGGAAAAGATGAAACAACAAGATACATGTTCCGTTACATTTAACAGAGTTCTAGTTAACTAATTATTTAACCTTACATTTTTTTCTCGAAACGCTCTCACACAGACATTGACAAATGTTTTCTTCCATTAACTTCATTTGTCATTCTCACGTGGCGCGTTCTTCTATAATCAAAGCTTCAAGTTCTTTCTTTCCCTCTTATAGCTCCTTCACTAAAACAATAAGTTTTTCATTGGTCTCCTTTTATTCCTTAAGCTGTTCAAGCACATCTTCATCTGAATTGGACAATTTTGCCATGTAGCCACGACCAGGCAGATAATTTGACCCGTCACTGTGCAACATTCTGAAAAATTCAATTTCATTCATCAGCGTATAACGGTTCTCCTGTTGCATCCTCTCTCTCTCCAATCTTCTTGCACACATTTTCCTAAATAGTAGAACTTCATGTTTAGTAGACGTATATTGCATATGCTTTTGAAAATTGAAATAACCAAGCTTTAACTAAAAATACAACTATAACTTATAATTATGTACTTACATATAATTATTTGGATGCTGAATTCAACCATTTTCCATCCCTGCTATGGGTCATTAACCATAAATCCAAGTCATTAGGCTCCTCGTTTCTAACCTTACCACGTTGTCATGAAGAGATTTTTGAGCTCAAACACAATTAGTGGCTATTAAAGGCACGCAACCAGAAGAATGAACGCTTAGAGAATTTTAAAATAGTACGTACATTTTCTAACTTATTTGTGAGAAGGACTTGCTCCCACAACCGTGATTGAACTTCCTTTTTTGTTGATGTGCTGAATTTGTTTCACTCTTATTTATATATTATAGGAAGTTCAATCATGGTTGTGGGAGCAAGTCCTTCTCACAAATAAGTTATGAAAATGTATATACTATTTTTAAATTCTCTAAGTGTTCAACTACTAATTGTGTTTGAGCTCAAAAATTTCTTAATGACAATGTGACAAGGTTGCAAACGAGGAGCCTAATGACTTGGATTTATGGTTAATAACCCATAGCAGGGATGGAAAATGGTTGAATTCAGCATCCAAAGAATTATATTTAAGTACATAATTAAAAGTTCTAGTTGTAATTTTAGTTAAAGCTTGGTTATTTCAATTTTTCAAAAGCATATGCAATATACACTTACTAAACATGTTCTACTATTTAGGAAAATGTGTGTGAGAAGATTGGAGAGAGAGAGAGAGAGAGGATGCAACAGGAGAACCATTGTCCGCTGATGAACGAAATGGAATTTTTCAGGATGTTGCCGGTGACGGGTCAGGTTATCTGCCTGGTCATGGCTACATGGCAAAATCGTCCAATTCAGATGAAGATGTGCTTGAACAGCTTATGAAATAAAAGGAGACCAAGGAAAAACTTACTGTTTTAGTGGAGCTACAAGAGGGAAAGAAAGAACTTGAAGCTTTGATTGTAGAAGAATGCGCCACACGAGAAAGGCAAATGAAGTTAATGGAAGAAAACATTTGTCAACATGTGCGTGAGGAGATTTGGCGAGAAACAAAATGTAAGGTTAAATAATTAGTCAAATGGTTAAATGTAATGGAACATGTATCTTGTTGTTTCATCTTTTCCTTTTTTTACTTTAATGATGAGAAATGTGATGACGGTCCCCTCCATATCAGTCAATTTGCACGTGACTCAGAGGTCCCCTCCATATCAGTCTATCTTTCTATATTATGTATAGCCCACCTTTTAAAACTGAAGACTCCTCATAGCTCAATTTAAAACCCATAGTATATATAGCCCAATCTTTTTATATCACGCATGTGACTCCCTGAGTCAATTTTAGCGACAGAAATACGGCCAAATAAAACAAGATGATACGCAGCCTTTGTCTGCATAGAGCCACTGCCTCTGCGCAGACAAAGGCTGCGTGGATGGTAAGAATGGATTTTAAGAAATTGATGGTAAGGTTAAAATTCTAAAATATTAAGATGGCAACTACAAAATTTCAGCATGGCTTGTTGACCTAGAAAGAAAGGAGCTTGACTGAAAACAAGGTAGTCAATCCATTGATAATTCTTAATTTCCATGAATATTAATTTAAACGTTAACAAAGTCTGTAATCAGATTCCTTCTTGAATTAACAGGAATCCTTCAAAGACAGCAAAAACAAAGAACTCCCCTTACTTTTGAATAAAAATGGAGCTCAAAAGGAAAAAGAAAACATATACTGTGCCAGTTAATAATCTGTACTGACCAGAGTAGTGAACACACTAAGAGTGACCGGACAAAACAGCTCTTCATCAAGAACAAATATTGTTAAACGAACTTTGGAAGGAAAAGAAAACAAGAATGAGTACCTTATGAGCGAGACCACTGTGAAACAACTTGCCAGTAGCTTTCAGATGCCATGGTATCATGCCACCTGTACCCACACATGGTTGCTTATCAGCTGTATCTATCCAAAACCTGTAACAAGCAATATAGAATACAAAGAAATAGTGAACAAGAATGAAAGCAGCTTTATAGGATAAACCAGTGGGTACTGTAATTGTCAGATGCTAATATCTTTGATGGACTTGTCAAGCAAAACCTCAATTTGGACTCGACTAATCCATAAAAACTAAGCAGAACACAAATTATGTCCAAAATATGAAAAATAAAATCTAAAGGCCAAGTACGGGCTTTTCTGGACCTACTGGCCTATATAAAATTGTACAGAACTTCAACACCACATTTTTTTTTTTTTTTTTTTATCTTCTTCGTCCTCTAAACTAAACTTGCTTTGCCTTCAATTAACATCCATACAGACTATTACAGGTCAGATATCATCCATAACATGACAACATAACGAAAAATAATTTTGAGAGATGTTTGGTACCTGAACCTGTACAAGCCAGTGATATACCAGTATATTAAACTTTACACACTTACAGTGGGCCATCCTTTAGATGGTCAAGCAAGCCATCTTTAACCAGACCATCTACGCCGATCCCAGGAATAGATGAATTCTCTTCATTTGCAATAAAAACAGCAACAACAGTATTCTTTAAATTAGGTTTTGTTACGCCTAGCTTTCTCATTAGTTCTGTGACGAGTGCAACATGGCCTAAACAGTCAGTGGTTCCACGGCCTCGCAACTTGTCACCATCTTCACTAAATGTGAAGGGAGCAAAATCCTATGAAATTAAACAAGTAAAAGAGGGATTAGTGCAAGAAAAGGCAAACTTCGGATATAAGCAGGACGATTTAGATGCAGAGAATAAGTAATGAAAATCAAGGCTAATATGATATGATATAAAATATATCTTGGTACTTACTAGGCAATATATATATAACCAAACAACACCATAGTATTGCAAAGGGTTGCTTTCTTCTTAATTTTTTATAGTTTAATTAGAAACAAAGTTCTATGTGCCATTGATACTCGCTAATCTTGTTTCTTTTTTAAAATATACTGTTTACTGAGCCTGATTTGTGTCAACCGTTCCAAAAATAATAAATCTAATGCAACACTTCTAGAAATAGATATGTTTTAATTAGTACAGGTCGATGCTTGAGGCAGTTAACACAAAAAAATAATGGTCATCACATGCTCCACATAACAGTGAAGAAGGATCAACGTTTGGTTGAATTTGAAGAAACCTGCACATAGATAATATTTCCAATGTTTTGCAGGGTAAAAGGATACTTTGCTTTGTGTTGCGTTTTTCTCTAGGTATCCATGAAAATAACACAGTTAAAACTTTGACCCTCACATGGCAAATAACTATAAGGGGAAGAAATGATTCATATCTATCAACAATAAATTGCAAAAGAAATGAATGTTGGAAATTTGCAAATTGGAACTTAACATGTGGGTCCCATTAATTGAGCCTGATTTTGAAAAGTATATTAGAAGTGGGTCCCACGGCAGCATTAATTGAAAATTAATTAATATGTTTCACCTATATAACAGAGGGTAAGGGTTCCACTTCCACAGCGTTTGACCAAAATTAATTTATTTTTTTTTAGTATAAAAAATTAATGGCAAGTCTTGCTTGGTTCTCTTTAGGGGAAAACCAACAAAATAATTCAAATTATTTGTCTGCGCAGATGAAATCATTATTTGGAATATAATAATCTTAATATATTATTGAAAAATAAGTTGGGCGGAGATTGATTTGATTTAGGAATCCACGACCACGAGTGTTGCACATGGCCATCATGCGCAATACTACTGTCGCATGACTTTCAAATTCTGCGCAACACTCATATTATCAGTAAAAAAACAAAAGAGAAAGTACCCAATCTGTGGGATCAGCTGTGACAACATCCATATGCATCCCAACAAAGGAAACAACCCGACCTGGTACACACCCAGGATATTCTACAATTACGTTGCCTCTTCCGTCAGTATAGTTGATATGGCGCACCACGAGAGGCCCACCGCCAGTAGAGGTGGAGAGTGGAAGCAAGGCTTCCAGCACGTAGCGCGCCACCAGGTCCTCACGTGGCACTAGCTCAGGCGGGTTGTTCTGCACGTGCTGGGATTCGTTGATGAGCTTTGCCAGGAGAGAGACGAAGGAGGAGCGCTCCAGATCTCCCACCAGTTGGTTTAGTGAACAAGGAGAGGAAGAAGCCATTGTTAAATCACCTCCTTGTTTTTTCTCTCCTTTTTGGTTTTTTGGAGGCGAATTGGAGATGATGAACAGATGAAGGGACAAAAGTTTTCGCTTTATACAGCGCAAAAGCGCACAAACTATATGTAGCGCTATTTTCATTTTAGGGAAAATTCCGACATTTTTATTAATATCCAAAGTTTAATACAAATTATTAATTATGCTCAAATTTTCAAACTTTCGCTAAAAATACCCAAGCCGGCCAGAAAATGGCCGGCTTAGGTAAACCGGCCATTTTTTGGCCGACTTACTCCATTTTTTTTTTTTTTTTAGAGAGAGACTATGAAGATCAAAATATTGAAACCTAACTCTGAAAATTTGAAATTTTTGTTTAAATTATTTGTTATATTACTTCTTTGAGGAGGGTTCAAATGCCTCCATTTTTTGTGCCTCCACCATGCCTCCATTTTTAAAAACTTTAATAACTCAAAATTTAAAACTTAAAAGTCAAAATAAAACCGTTGAATATGATCTACATCATTTTCTCTATGTGCTCATAAAAAATTATCACATTTCGATTTTGTTTTTATGTCAATCAATAAGTTGAAAAATCAACGTCTAGAAATTATCCACATTAGTACGTTTTTTACAAGCTCTTGATGACAACCAAAACAAAATTGAAATGTCATAATTTTTTACACGTGTATAGATAAAATGATGTAGATCATATCCAACGGTTTTATTTTGACTTTTAAGTTTTAAATTTTGAGTTATTAAAGTTTTCAAAAATGGAGGCATGGTGGAGGCATGAAAAATGGAGGCATTTGAACCCTCCTCTACTTCTTTTGATGTATAATTAGCATATTTATACTAAAATACGCTAGATTACTTGAAATTATGTTGAATTACACTATATTACAATAAATCATGTTCAATTATACTAAATTACGTTAAATTACAATAACTTCGCTAATTATGCTGAAATACAGTAAAAAAACACTAAACTATACAAAATTACGCTATAGTAGACTGATTTTGCTCATCTTTCATTAATCATAAAAAATAGTAAAAAAATTCCAAAAATAGTAAAAATTGGTAATCTACAAGTTCATTATGTAACTAATTTACTGAGCTACTTGGATTGAATGATAGAAATGAAAATCTTAATCGGAAACTTCAACTCAAGTTTTGAGGCTCTTCCCTTTGTTTTTTGGCAATTCTGAATTTCGAAATTCGGCATAGCCGGCACGGACGCATGCGCATTTTCGCAAGCTTTCCGAAAAGTGGTCATTTGCTGAAATCGGACACTCGAGCGCCATTTTATGACCATTTGAAGTTTCATCGTCGTTTTTCGCCTTTGCAGTGAAGATATCCTCCCTATTCATTTGTAATTTAGCATAATTTACCGTATTTTAGCGTAATTTAACATAATACAGTGTTATTCAATATAATTTCAATTAATCTATCGTATTTTAGTATAAATATGCTAATTATATATCAAAAGAAGTAATATAACAAAAAATTTCAAATTTTCAGTGTTAAATTTCAATATTTTGATCTACATAGTGTCTCTCTCTAAAAAAAAAAAATGGAGTAAGCCGGCCAGAAAATGGCCGGTTTACTCGGGTACCTAAGCCGGCCATTTTCTGGCCGGCTTGGGTATTTTAGCGAAAGTTTAGAAATCTGGACATAATTAATAATTTGTATTAAACTTTGGATATTAATAAAAAAGTCGGGGGAAAATTTCCAGTGTACCCATCAATATTTTAAAATAATCAATTTCTTCATTAAAATATTACAATTTCTTATTTCTCCGTTCTAAATTGAAATTCTTTCTTATTTCTCATGTGTTAATTAAAATTATAGTTCAATTTTATTTTAAAGTTGAAATGTCTCTCTTCTAAAATTGCTCTTTTCTTCTTAACCCCTTGATTGCTCTAGATAAAAATACAAAATTGGAACAACCTTTTCTTTTATTACTTGACATAATCATTAGCTATATTTCTTAATTTACGGTTTTCTAAGCCGGCATCAAATAAAAATACAAAGCAAGACGGTGAGAAATTGCTCAACGAGGAGGGGGGAGATTGCCTTCATGATAAAATACAAAATGGGGAACAAACACGGAAAAATACATGGAAGAGTTAGAAAGGGAGAGACAAAAGTGGACCGAGTCAGAGAGCAGATGGATATCTTTGACCAAGAAACTGAGGTTGGAGCTAGAATCGAACCGTAAATTTGCAGAGAAGAAGGAGATGGAACTGGTTGAACCGCAATTCACCGCATGGTTCTCGGCCACAGAAAAATGGTGGAGCACTATGCAGAGCTCTAGGAGGCGTACAACGGCCCTTGACTCTCTTTTGAGTTTGATTTCCCCCTCTGAGTTGTGAGACGAGACCAATAAACTGGACGAAGCATGAGCGAGCCTATAAAACTAGAAATATAAAAGAAAAAGGAATGACTAATGTATTTTATTTTATTGTGGCGGGAGCTGGTAGATTTGAATGAATAGTTTTTTTAAGTTGATTTCTTCTTCCTTGATGATATATCAATAGGAGCATGATTTAGTTGATTATATCGCACTTAAGTCGTATAAAAGATGTAATTTTCCGTTTTTATATAAAATGGAGCATTGATTTTGGGAAACTTATTTCTCCCTCAAGCAAACTCTTAACTGTTGCATATGCGCTGCAATTTGATTAATAACAGAGAACTTGAAGATAGATACACTTCTTTGGGTATTGTACAAGGAGTGAGCCTACGGTGCTATGCATAGTACGGATTGGGTCCGGCTCAAAATTTGACTTTTCAAAATTTTAACGGTCGATCCGAACCGTTCAACGTGATTATTAAATGAATATATATATATGTACTTGCAAACCAAATTTTACATTTTTTTGAATTTTTTTACTATTTTTTCGAAAATCACTTGATCTGAACATTCTGGACCATCCAAAAACAGCCTATCTAAAAAAATAGTAAAAAAATTCAAAAAAATGTAAAATTTGGTTTGCAAGTACATATTCATTTTATAATCATGTTGAACGGTTCAGATCGACCGTTAGGATTTGAAAAAAAATCAAATTTTGAGCCGTAGCACGGACCCAATCCGTGCTATGCATAGCACCGTAGCCTCACTCTTGTACAAGACACCTACTTTAAAAACGAAACTGGTTGGTCCAAGGTTTTCAAGCTCCAGCAGTGCCTTGAGTACCAACAGAGGAAACTGGTTCTTAATAAAAGATGGGGTAAAGGGAAAAGAGATCACAGTTTCAGAAGAAGGGTAAAATGGACATTTCAACTTTAAAATAAAATTAAACTATAAATTAGACTTAAAATTTCAAATTTAATCAACATATGGGGAAATAAGAAATGACTTCAACTTTGAATGGGGAAATAAAAAAATTCAATGTTTTGATGGGTAAATTAGCTATTTTGAAAATTTTGATGGGTACAGTAGAAATTTTCCCTTAATTTTATAATCCGTGCCCTGCATGAAGTCAAAACTAATCTGTTAATATGTGTGGGAGTTTATCATATAATAAACAGTTATTAATAAACAATTTTTAATGCTAAAATCAAATTATAGAAAATTTGATGAATATGCAAATAATTACCAAATCTTAATAAAAATAGAGCATAATTATTATTGAAATTACTCCCAAAATAACAAAAAAAAAAAAAATTAAGGTCAGCCAAATTAAAAACTTTTCAAAGAAGTAACATTACTTGCTTCCGAAATGTAACTTACAAATGGTAATCATAGCTTTGACCATTGTGGGATCTCGTATTTAGTAATGACCTCTTTGCAGCAGAATTATTCATTTTTAGAAATTAGATAAAAATAATATAGGGTATTAGATAGATTGTATTTATATTTCAATCTCGGAGACCAAACTGCCTACTGGTAAACGCCGGCGTTTTTATTAATACCCAAAAAAAAAAAAAAAATTATCAAATCTGCCCTCACCTCCGAATTTTTATTAAAAATGTCCTAACCGTCCCCCGTGGGGCAGTCCACTGTTTATTAGCAGACCGCCCCCCAGTGGAGCGGTTCACTAACTTTTTTTTTTACTGTTCATACCGAACCGCCCCACGGTGGGGCAGTTTGCTATGAACAATATTTTTCTTTTTTTTTAGAGAGACAATATGAATATCAAGATGCTAAATTCTAAAGCTAAAAATTCGGATTTATTTTTAAATATTTGTTAGATTACTTCTTTTGATGTATAATTAGCATATTTATACTAAAATACGCTAAATTACTTGAAATTATGTTAAATTACGTTGAATTACGTTAAATTACGCTAAACTCTTATTTTGGACAATTTCTAAAACCCTAAACCCTAAAAATATACATACAATTAATCTAATATGCTATATTATTTTTATATAATTTCTATAAATAAAAAATCATGCTTTCATAGCGGCGTCTGTTAATAAGTCCGGTGTTTTTTATTTATTATTGTATAGATCATGATTTAACACCTTAACAATTTTAATAATAAGATTTAATACATAAACACAAAATAAAAATTAATGTGATTCAATGGAATATGGTGTGCTCAACATCAGAACTGATCAGGATGATTTAGTTAGAAGGGATCAGGAGATGATGGGAACTAATTAATCTGTGATTGAATACAAAAAATGATTAATAAAAGATAGAAATAGTAGAGAATTAATTTCTTATGATTGGAGGATGAGGGCCGTATGATGTATTATTGGGAGCCTCGAAATTCGTAATTTATTTTACATCACATCAAGGACATAAGTAGAAAATTTAGATTGATGGATTGAAATATAAAAAGGTAATTTGTAACCGTTGGAATTTAAATTCAAATCTAATAACTACAAAATAATATTCTAACACTAAATTACAATGATACATTTAATTAATATTTGATTTATATATTTTTTTGAAAAATAATTAAATTTTTAATATACATAATTACAATTTTAAAAATAATAGAAGTGACTATTTCGCTGGTTGGCTTGACTGTAGATCTGCCCCTAATCATATTGTACGAGAAGATTAGAAATACTAATTGGATGTCTTTCATGATGTAATTTGATAAAAAAAATTTCTAAACCTTGCTGGCTTTAAACAATTTTTATTATTAGTTAAACTCTTTTAGTTAATTTTGCAAAACACCATTGCGTAACTAGCTATATATATATATATATATATATATATATATATATAGTTGGTCAAACGTTCAAGCAATGAAAACAAACTCAAGCGCATACGGGTCCATTAAGAAAGAAGAATATCTCACTCAATCCGAGGAATTCTCCAACCATGGAAATCCATTATTTGTTTCGTGTAAGACTGAAAACCATGGAAATTCTTACACGCTACTTCCAACAATATGGTTGTGGGGCTTGCAAAAATAAAAAAAAGGGTTCATACTTCTTATTTCATTCGAAAAAAATATTCATAATTAATTTATTTGATCCTAATTCTGTTTGTTATTAGCGAGTTCAAAATTAATCTAGCTCAGTTCATTTCTCAACTCGTTGTAATTAGAAGATGAAGTTATTTTTTTAATTATTTACTATTTTTTGTGTGCTTTCCATGAGAGATGGAAGTTTGTTGCAGCAAAAATATAATTTTTCTTTTCAGTTCATGATCTATGTGTGCGTCTCATAACATCTAGTCAATTAAAATCTTTAATTTATGCACAACTCACAATCCGAAGGAGCTAGCTCAACTCGATTCAACTTGTGATCCGAAAATTTTATTAATACCCTAAAAAAATAGCAAATATATCCTCCACACTGAAATAATTTTAAAATAATCTAACCGCCCCATGTTGGGGCGGTCAGCTCCCAATGCCAAACCGCCCCACTGGGACTGATCCGGAGCTCGTGGTGTGGGTTTTATCTCACGCCAGTTGATGTTCTCTCTAATGTCGTGCAACATGCCAATGAGGCGCCCGTCCCAGCCAGCATCCTCCACGACTGGTGCACTGTGTTGCAGCATTTGACATCCTATCGCTCTCTAACCAATCTTCGCCATGCACACTAGGCTGTGTGCGACTCCTCTAATAGCGGTCAAAAGCTGCACACAATGTTTTTTCATGATTATTAGAACAAGGAATAAATAAACATTTAATTTGTTAAATATTTCAATTTCATTTATATTTACTGAGCGAGCCTGGATCGGTCCGAAAGACAAGTAAGTCCTAGATGTATCACCCATGAGTCTCCATCGAAGGCTCTCACCATAGTGCCCCTATAGATATACTGATGGCATGCCCCACTTATGGTACCAGACGGCATATCTCAATGCCCAAGGCCCAACCCCCAAGCCGACGTCATCCGTCGTATGCGGGGTTCATAAGTGATCCTGCGGATATCATGCCCTCTGGTAATCCTCCGCATGACGCTGGCTCCAGTCGATTTTGGTCTTATGGTGGTTAGTCCTGTAATATAAATTAATTATAATATATTATTAGTAACGTGTAAGACTGAACAAGTAATAAAATGATAATGAAATTAAGTAGTGGGTACTTGTGCAGTTTAGTGGTCTATCTCGTCCAGCGTAGGGTAGTTCGGGACAAACGCATCCAAGCCAAACTGATGGGGCACTCAATCAGGATAGTGATACTTAACTATCCAGTAACATACGACCGACCCCCGATAATACCAAAGATCTCTCTGCTCCAATGTCAATCGAAAAAGAAGGTGGGCCTCGTAGAACGCACGATAGGGGTCTCAGCTGACGTTCTTATCGTGAAGCATCTGGAGCTGGTTGCGGACATAAGAAATCTCCACGGTCTTCCCCTTGCCCGTATTCTCGTATGTATGGTGACTACCCCATATGGAACTGTATACGGGGCATCTCTCGGCATCTAGTCTCGTCCAACGGTGAGGCGGATCTGGAATAACAGGCTGACAGATCGGTATATGAGGCCGATGACTGCTGCTGAAGTATAAGAAGTGGCCTGACAATCTTCTTATTCTTCACCTGAATTTTTACAGTAGGTGCAATTTTGGTACTTACTCAACTCTAATATTTGTAATACAAAAATAATAATATTAGTAGAGACTTACCAGACAAGCATGACACAAGCCTCAGTATAAGTGGGCGACCACTGCTCCACCCTAGTTCCACCTCGATGGCCTCTTAATGTTCTTCAGCAGAGAGATGAACATAATTGGGACTGCGTCACCGCTGGAATCCACAAACATGACGCTACCACATAGGTCCATCACGAATGCCCTAATATAACTGCAATACAGAGTAGTCAACATAAATAATTGCTATTATTGTTGAGTTCGAAACATATTTTAATTTTTAAATGATTATGTTTACCACTTCACTGCCTCTTCGTCAGTAGTATTGGCAGAGATTGGACGCTGAGAGAAGTAAATGCGGAGCGACTGTAGACTAATACAGTACCCCGAATACCAGAACTCATCCTCCTCCCCTTTCTTTTTCTTCTTTTTCTTCTTCTTCTTTTGCAGCGCCTTTGGAGGTGCTCCCAACAGCTCCGGTATCATATTCGTAAGGTCTGGATGGTCTGAGACACCACCTATGGGGTCGCCATTGATCCGTAAACCCCATAAGGTGCTCACATCAGCAAAAGTGACTGTCCTCTCCCCAACCGGGAGATGAAATGAATGGGTTTCCGGGAACCATCTCTCCACTAAACTACATATAAGAGCCTGATCGATCTTGCTCTGAGGCATGATGGCTAGCTGATATAAGCCGAGATTCATGATGCACCTCTCCATCAATGGATGAGGGACATACGTAATCTCAGGTGTGCGATGTCTCACCGCCAACATCCTCTCGTCCTGCATTTAATAATTATTTCAATGTGTGTGACTGTTTATATGTCATATTAAATAATACTATTTAAATTACACAAATAAACCAACGTACCTCCATAGATACATATGAGACACTGTGCTTAATTGTTGGTCCCTAAGGCACCTAGAAGGGGGTGAATATGGGGCCTTTTTAAATTTTAAATCTAAGTACTTTTAACTAACGTGTGTATATGTTATTCTTGGTGGAAACAAGAATAACTTTAAACTAAGCAAGTGTGCGTAAAATAAATAAAAGAGTTAAAAGACACTTGACACGAGAGTTGTTTACGGAGTTCGGCACTAACATCTACGTCTCCAGGGCTCGCGACCTTTGAGATGACGCATCTTTCTTTATCCAATAAGAAAGGAGTACAAGGTGGAACCGGTGAGCCCTTACAAAGCTTGAGAAGTCACTCAGCCCGAGCATAGAAATGGCTCACGAGCACGAAAGGCTCAAATGTATGAAACAAACAAGATGATCACACACAAATCACTCTACTTCTTACAAGATTGATTGTGGTGGAGTATGCTTGAGATTGTTGTATGAATATTGAAGTTGTGTGCACAAGGAACAATGGCTTTTTCTAGATCTGAAAAGAATTCAAAATATTACAGTTGGGGGATGCTAGAGTGATAATCAAAACCTATATTTTTCTCCTATTTATAGAGAGAGAAATAAAATAAGGTAACTGGCGCTAACCGTTGCAACGGAAGAATAAGCGTTGCAACGGTTAGCCCCAGTTAGCAGGTTTGGCTGCGCTGAGAAACCCTAATGCTTATAAGCGTTGCAACGGTTGTCATAACGGATGTCTCTGGAAGTTTTGGGGTCCAAACTTGATTTATTCCGTTGCAACAGTTATTTGAGCATTGCAACAAATTAAATCGATTTGCTGTGTTCTGAGGTATTGAATTAAACCGTTATAACACTTTATTAATCCGTTGCAATGGTTAGCCCAAATTAGCACATTCTCAAGCATACTTTACCAATTTTATAGATTTCTAAATCTAATCTTGAGGTGATGCTTCTAAGTTCAGTGCTTGGTTCTTCATGACTCATCCTTGATAAGTATAGCAATTGATCATGCATCCTTGATGTATATGTAACAATTTATATCATCATGAACCTGCACAATATCTCAAGACAAGAAACTGTAAAATTCAACAAATATATGTTTTGCAAATCTAGTCAAACAGACAAGTAGATTATTACACAATCCAACATTAATATGTGGGATTCACAAAAGAGGACTAAATGTGCCAGCATCATAAGGAGCCTCTCCAGCGGGAGCCTGTCCATCGGGAGCATGTGAACTCTCTCTGGTCTCCATCGTATCTCATGATCATCCCCGTATAGGTCTGGCCATACTACATTTGAAAATATCAAGTTACTACAATTCTAACATATTTTTACAATTGACAATAATTAATAAGAATTTTTATTGCAAACTAAACTGAAAAAAAATTAATAATACAATTTTGGATAATTTATAAACATTGTCTAAATAATTTCTAACAATTTCTAATAATTTTTAAACAATTTTGGACATTTTCTAAACAATTCCTAACAATGTCTAACAATTTCTAACAATTTTGGATAATTTCTAGTAATTCTAAACAAGTTTGGACAATATCTAAACAATTTCTAAAAATTTCTTACAATTTCTAACAATTCCTAAATAATGTTGGACAATTTCCATTAATTGTAAACAAGTTTGGACAATTTCTAAATAATTTCTAACAATTTATAGTAATTCTAAACAATTTCTAAACATTTTTGGACAATTTATATTAATTGAAAATAATTTCAAACAATTTCTAAACAATTTTGGACAATTTATAGTAATTCTAAACAATTTCTAACAATTTCTAAACAATTTTGGACAATTTCTAAATAATTTCTAACAATTTCCTTCCAGTTTGCTGATCGGAACCGAACAATTGCATTCCGGGTGTAACCACTGAACCGTTTCAGTTAACGCACTGCTCGAGTCGAGTGCTCGTGCCTAAAAATATTATTTAAATTTCTGGAGATAAAAAACTATTTTCCATCAGTTACTTTTTTCTAACACTAACACTAACATTACAGAGGTATACAACCGGAACTGATTCAATCCCACCAGCATAAAAGCAGCCAAATTCCATCCCATCCATTTCATTCATGTTAAAATTGATCTGAATAAACGGATTTGACAATTATAAAATAGTCATTTAATCTGTATTTGATTCTGAACGACTGTGAATTTTCCTCGATACCAAAAAATAAACAATCCAATAAAATAAACAATCAAAATCAAAATCAAAATACCAATACTTTCTCTCAGTAAGAAAAGGTAAGAAAATAACCTAGAACGATGTTGTGCAAATAGAACAAATAAACAAAACAAATTTATATTTCTAAGCAGCAACCTACATGTTAATTAATTTGATAAAACTGTCTTCTCTACTCCAACAGACAAAAAGCAACATCATCAAGCACTACCATCCATCTTCTGATAGCAACAATTACAACCCAATACAATCTCCTAGTAGCTGTTGTGAACCTCCTAAATTCTAACTCAATTCATCCTCTTAACTACTGTTAATTAATCCCCTAAATACTAAGCAACCTCTTCGGACTTGGCATCTCTTCTCCACCTCTTCAAATAGTACCTCTCGGGCACCTCTTTTACATTGCGCACATCTAACACCTTCAACACATGGCCACATTGGATACCGACAAACTCAAACTTCCTACAGCTACACACAACCGACCAATCAGATGAATCCACCCTTACATAGTGTTCTTTACAATTAGAACCCTCAACTATACGATATTCTGAAACTGACCCAGATTCCATCGAGTTATAAAGCATGCAATCCAGGAATATCTCAAACTCCCTCTTAAATATCTCAAAAACTGCTGGTGTGTACAACTCTGCTGCCTGCCTGAGCATCTTCGAGGGTGGGACCCGCACTACACTCTGAGTTGCTCGGAAGTCAGCTTGCAGTTCCAGAAATCTCTGCTCATCCAGCATCTGTTCGTAGTGTTTGAAAAAGGCAAGCAAGTCGGTTTGCACGCATAGATACCTCTTTAGAAAGTTAGTCAAGCTGCAGGTTCGCAAACCGCTTGTTATATCTGCACAAAATATATGCCGGACGTAACCCTGGGCCCACCTTTCTCTCTCAATGAAAAGATCCGAAAGCCACTCATTTGCCATGAGATTGAACCTTTCTAGCATCTCACGCCACGCAGAGAGGAATTCATGCTCGTTTTCTATATCATAAATGCACCTGGAAAATTCTTTTAGAAATCCTCGGTTACTCTGAATGATGCTACCAAGGCTCTTAACCATGCTTTGGTGCACCTGCCATGGGCACACAAGGTGACATGTATCAGGCCACACTGCACTAACTGCATCGCTTATTTCCATAGCTCGGTCCGTTACTATTACTTTTGGTTTGTCCCCGTGCATGGCCATCTTAAATGTCTCCAACAACCATCCAAAAGACTCTGCTGTCTCATCGTACAACAATGCTGCACCGAATATAATAACTTGCCTGTGGTGGTTCAACCCAAGAAAGGGTACAAATGGCCGGCTGTATCCATTTGACTTGTAGCTTGTGTCCAAACAAACAACATCACCAAAATATTTGAAATTCTGAATCGATTTTGCATCGACCCAAAACACATTCGTCAGTTTGTCATCTTCATCGAGTTGAAATGCACTGAAGAATGACGGGTCATTACATCGCATACTTTGTAGATAGTTCATGATAGCTTCAGCATCACCCGATTGCATATCCCTGGTTCGCTTCGACTGAAGAGAGATGCGGTAGCTTGGTGAAAAAAAATTGAGGTTTCTCGTATACTCAGCTGGTTCATCATATGCATCGATTGCAAGAGCATTACCCCCGTTAGAGAGTACTCGTTGGGACCTTAGCAAATGCGCAGCGGAAGATGGTGCAAGTGGATGGTTGTGCTCTGCTATAAACTCCTTCACGCAGTACGTGCCACTGGATGTCCGCTTTATAGTTAAGCGGGCAAGGCAACCAATACGGGTATCGGGTTTTGGGCGCTTCACCTCTCCATAGCCCTTTTTGTCCTTCTTAAAGCCCTCCCGGGAACAGACTAAGGTTACGGATCGGATCATCTTGGCAGAGGTTTTACCAATCCAGCCCTTGCGCACGCTGAACCCGGTCAAACCGGCATATTTGTTGTAGAATTCATATGCCTTATCCTCGTTTTCAAATTCCATGTCGATTTCAGGTGGGATTGGTCTTGAACTTTCAGGATCCCGAGGAGCATTCTCATAAGCTACAAGTTTTCTTAGCTTTCCCTGCATATTATAATATGCAGTTAATACTACTGGATATTGAAAAATAGAAAATACAAATTCACAGTCACTTTCTCCAACTCCAATAGCATTTCATGACAAAAAGTACCCAGGATTAAGTTTTTGATAGGTTCTGGCATTGATTCTGTGAGAAATAGTTCTACAGTTACAACTTGTAAGAAATGAACTTGGCCTCTTCCTTAAAAAAAAATGGAATAAGCTCACTCCATCCTTTTATAAAAAATTACCTGTTATCTAGAGCGTAAATTGTCAATTTTGATATAAAATAGCAAAAAAAAGAAGAATTATACTTTTCCAACCTTGGTGCATTTTTTTATTTTTAATCTACAAATTCAAAATGGAAAACATGACAAAAAATTATGCAGTATTTTAATTTAATTTCTTAATACAAAAACACATATTAGAAAAAAAAAACTGATGAAGAACTAGCAAATTTGAGAGGCTATTGTGCAACTGATGAATAAGCTATTATGTAACTGAAAACAAAACGTTACTATTTGTTGGGATATGCAATTGTAACGGTTACTGAAATAATAGAAAAATAGTAACGGTTTGCTGAAATAATAGAAAAATGGCTTCCAAGTTGTTTCTTGTTTGCGGAAAAAAATGGTATGGTAAAGATGTGGCAAGATTAAAGAAAGCTAAATAAATCCCTTTTCTCCAACAAAACATAAAATGTCAAATAAGCATAATTTCTTCCCGGTATACAGAAACATGCTGTGCAGCATGTACTGGTACCACAGCATCCAGTAGGACCAGTACTGATATTTTGCAACTTAAGGCTCCACTACACATATGTACTGGTACAAGACGGAAGCAAAGTAGAGAAATGCCGGTTGTATGAACCACTCAGTGCAAGTACAATAGATGTAGGATAGCAAGGAACTCAACTATGGTAAAATAATGCAGAGAAAAATGCTGTGCACGTGTCCATGCATGCACATGTGTACAAAAGAATACCTTTCTCCATGCAATTCCACAAGCATTGCAAAGAGTTCTCCTTCCCTCTGGGCCACTGCGCATATGTGATGTAAGTATTGAGCTCAACCCACACTGACGGCATCTAAACAAACAAAAAGAAGATTAGAGAAAACTATTGTTTATACATCCAAGCAACTTTTGTAATAGACAGGTGGTACAATATTTTTTTTTCTGTTTTAGCAATTTTGAACAACTTCAACCCTAGTAAGCTTTAAAGATCTCAACTGCACAACTGAGTCATTAAGACTAATTACTAACGCCTCAAATTAACCCTTATTCTGAAGAAGTGCCTCAATTAAGACTCATGTAAACCTCAACTTGATAAAATTCAACCTCAAATAATTTAAACGCATTATCGGCTGGGTCTAAATAGTGAACAATAAGCACCACCTAAAATTCAAACAAAAGTTTCTCTATCTGACTTGTGCAATTGTGCAAAGACGAATTTTACTAAAACCTCAAAATGATCAATAAAGAAAAAATCATAACAATAGAGTTTCTTTTGTCTTACTTGGTGGGCCCATTGATGCCATTACCACGGGGTGTTTGCTGGTCACCTTGGTCCATTTCTTGTTCTGTCTCCATGCTTTCATTTACCTAGTTTTCAGCGAGCATTTATCACTAAACAAATTATTACTGTAAATCAAACTTTTCTTATAGATCTAGCTAAACCACCTAATCTAGATGGATGCAAACGCACAGGGAGCAATAGATAAGAGAGGTTGATAAATAAAAATAATGCACAGAAGTACTAGGAGAAAGCTCCTGATTTAGATTTCAAAAAACTAATTTAATTTTAAGTAATCTAAAGTCCAGTAATTAAGAACTATTGCAGCACCATGAGGTCATCTACCCTTGTTTTGTTTCATTTTTTCCTAAAACACTTGTCATAGGAACCTTCATTAAAAAAAAAAAAAAAACCATTGTCAACATTCTAAAGTACACAGATTCTGCTACAATTTAACTAAACCCAGTAAGCTAGAAATTGATGAAATTGAAAAACCAAAATATCTAAATGGAAGTCGACCCCAAACCAAAGTTTAATGCTGCAACTAAAGCAGTAACGATACTAATTTAACAAGAAATTAGGTTTCTAACAGCAAGCACTGACATCCCCTTTATCTATCCACGAGTAATCCCTGACCTAACTGTACCCAGTACGGAGCATCCAAAATTGACAAAATTCTATCAAGAAAACAAAATCCAAACAACTGGAAATAAAGTATCGAGATGGCACCTTTTCGCGCAGAGACGGAGAACCGATGTTGGTGCTAAAACTCTAAAAGTACACTGCGGGGCCAACCGATCTCGTGGTGGGTCCAGTGAGGGAGATAACACTGTAGTCGGAGCAGGCTAGACTTGGTAGGAGAAGAGGAGAAAGTTGTGAGGAATGAAGAGAGGCAGGACCGCAGGAGGGAGGGAGGGAGGGAGGGAAAGGAAGAGCAAACCGGGGAGGCCGAGGCCGAGGCGGGTTGAAGAAAGGATCGATCCTCTAAGCTAAGGTATCCGTATCAGCGCACCGCACCGCACCGCACCGCACAGGGGTCGCTATGCATCCGGTCATGTCTGAGTTCAGATCCTGACCATCCGATCAGAATCGGATCAATACACGGTTCGGATCCTCAGAAGGTTTCCTGCTGAAATGCACTGCACGGTCGGATCGGAGCCTCGTTATTCGTTGATATGAACGTGGGTGGATTCTGATCCAACAGTCCGTCCGGACTCCGGATCTAATTAAACAGAAATTACATACAAATGAATTCGTCATATCTCAATTATTGAGAGTCAATTCTCATGCCGGATTTTTTTTTTGTTAATGTTTTTATAAAATTTTGCAAAATATTGCGTTGTGTTGTTATTAAATAAACTGCAAAGAATTTTTATTAGGAAAAATTATTTATATCCCTCAATATTAAATATTACCCTATCATAATTAATATTGAAATTTAATATTTGCCCATCAAAAATTACTTTTCTTATAAATAACTCCAATTTCAAATTATTTTTTAATATGAATAAATATTAATTAAAGAGATGACTGTTTTTTCCTTTATCTTGAAATTAACGGAGGAGAGGTGAAATAATTAAGAGGAAGAAACTAAATTAGAAAGGTAGGACCCTTTTAAGATAAAGACTATGAAATCAATCTGTGTTTTAATTAATATTAATCAATATTTTATATGAATTAAATTTGAAATTGGGGATATTTATAAAAAAAAAGGATATTTTGGATTCAATATTATGATGGGAAACTATATATATATATATATATATATATATATATATATATATATATATATATATATATATATATATATATATATATCTAATATTAGAGTTTTGAATTCGACCAAATTAAGATGTCTAATTCTACGGATACTGTTTGAATATATATTTTTTTTTTTTGGAAAAAAGGCATAAAAGCCCGTTTCATATAAGAAACATACCGGTAACTTACAACTGTTTGAATATTATGTGTAGGCACTGCAGTGGCAGTCCCATAGGATTAGTATCACATGACAAATACCAACGTTAGTTTAAAATAGGAGTGGATCTTCCTTAATTTTGCACCACAAGGAAGCTATAATTAATTAATTAATTAATTAAGAAGATAATACAAGTACCCACACTCTTATATATATAAAAGGTTTTGCAAAACCACCACTAAATCACATACATTAATTATTGCGCTTTAACCAAGCCACCCGCAAAATACCTGCTCAAATAAATTCAGCTGAGTAATTTATCTTTCAGGATAAGTTCAATACGTAATTAATATGCCTTTCATGAGAATATTAACATCTAAATATCAAAGGTCATCTATAGTCATACAACTTAAGTGAAAGTTGTTAAAATTATTTGCTATTCATTGTCAAATCTTCTTATAATTTCTTACAATCAAGATTTTATAACTACTTCGTTGGATGGATGGATGGATGGATATAAAGAGTATCGTATGTGGTTCGAAGTCTATTCGGATGGGATGCTCATGAGCCAAGTTGAGTCCGAGTTTAGGGCAACTTGGATTCAATTCGTGAACTCATGAGTCAAGTTGAGTCCGAGTTGCTAATTCAATTTTGAATTAGAAATTTTAACTTGGATTCAACTCACGAACAACTCGAGTCAACTCGAGTCGACTCGTGACTCGTAGATAGTACATAGTTTATCAAATTAATAATTATCAAAACAAAGTCTAACAAAATAAATAGTACATAGTTATCAATATAGTACACAATTAAAAACTTTACATAATGAAACAATGGCAAATACATAATTAAATAGTATAAAGTTTATCAAATTACTAAATAGTACAAAGTCTAACAAAATATTAGATAGTTTACCAAGTCAATGAGTCAACTGAGTTGATTCCGAACCAAGTTAGAGGCAACTTGGATTCAACTCGTGAGACAATCGAGTCAATGAACTCGAGTTGTTGGCGAGTTGAATCCAAATTGATTTCGAACGAGTTATGAGTCATGAGTTTTTTTGTGCACCCCTAGATTCGGATCACTCCCGGTACTGCATGTTAAATTACTAAATTCTGACCATTCTTTTAACCTGCACAAATCTTAAAGTGGGCTCCTATTTCTAATTAAATATGCACTAGATTGAGTTTGGTCAGAATAAATCTGGACTGTAAAATTGTGGACTGCATTTATGCGGTACCTAAGACAATACAGACTCGGAGGGAGGGGGGGTTGTTGAAGCGCGAAGTCAAAAATGGGCCCAGTCCAATTTTTTTTTTTCATGAAAGAAACAAAATTAATTTCCGAATGAACAAAAACGCAGAGACAGAGAAAAAAGGGATAAGCCATTAAACCACGCGTCTCCTTTGTTTGCTTCTTTCTCCAAGCTCATTTTAGAGTTTTTTACTCTCTTGTTTTAATTTATCAAAATACACTAAAAAAATCTCAAATTAGTGTATTACATTGTAAAAGAATTGAGAGTGGGTATTAATAACTTAATTATCTATTTATATTTGTAAGACTTCTTGATATAGTGATTTTGCATTATGTTTCTGTTGTTTTTTTCCGAAAAGATTTTCACGTAAAATCTTATCTCTATTTTATTTTTTGTGATTGATTGTTTATTGTTATATATTGGTTTCTCGTATGCCTTCTATATATTTTCTTTTGATTGGATATTAGTGTATGCCCGCAAAGTGTTTGACGAAATTACTTCTTGACGCTTCTGCTTAGTGGTGGAACTCAAGCTAAGCCAAAAATGACTAAGCAAAATTTTCACTTTTGTTCTTTAAAATTTTTAATATTTAAAAAATTATTACAATTAGCCCTCCTCATAAAACGAAATTACATCACACCCATTCATCTAGCTAGCCCATGTTATCTCAATTTTTTAGTTCCGTCCCTGCTTCCGCTACCTATTACCAACAAAGGAGTCTGCTTTGAGATTCATGCTATATTAAAATGGATGACTAAGATCTCATTCTAAACTGTCGTATTGCACCGGATCTGAATTCTGAATAGGAGAAGAGAGAGATTTGTAATTGCTACGTGGACCAATTGCATGAATGGTGTTTCATCGATTGCCCTCCATCTTCGGCAACTTATATTTTCATTTGTAAAATTTACAAGACTCTGTATTGTATTGAGTTATTTTGTTTTTTTGTATTGAATATTTGTTGTATTTCTTTACAATATGAGATATGAGTATATATACTCTATTTGGGATGATTTTACCGTTAGAGCTAACGGTAAGATCCTAGGCAGCACCTATAACTAAATTATTTACAATCTGGCCCTTATTTCACTTTACAATATTATCCCTCTAATTACTTCTATTCTTTAACACTCCCCCTCAAGCTAGGATTGTAAATATTAATTAATCATAGCTTGTTTGTTATTTCTTCAAACGCCTTTGGAATGAGACCTTTCGTGAAGATATCGGCTAATTGGTCTTGACTCTTCACGTAAGGAGTTTTGATTTCCTTCGCTTGAACTTTTTCTCTTATGGAATGACAATCGACTTCAATATGCTTTGTTTTTTCGTGAAACATCGCATTTGAAGCAATATGCCTTGCCGCATTGTTATCACAAAACATCTTCATTGGTTTATCAATTTTGAAGCTCAATTCTTCGAGTAATTGTTTCATCCAAGTGAGCTCACTTGCGGTGGATGCCATGGCACGATATTCTGCTTCCGCACTTGATCACGCCACGACATTTTGCTTCTTGCTTTTCCATGTGACTAAGTTTCCGCCTACAAATGTGCAATTACTGGTTGTTGATTTTCTATTGAAACTCCTGGCCCAATCTGCATCGGAATAACCACATACTTCGTTAGATTTATTATTTTTCATCCATATACCCTTTCCGGGTGATTTATTTAAATATCTCAAAATTCTATCAATGGCATCCAAATGTGATTTTCTTGGTGAATACATAAATTTGCTAATTTGACTTACCGCAAACGATATGTCCGGCCTAGTTACCGTTAGGTAGATCAACTTACCTATAAGCTGTTGAAATTGGTTGATATCTTCTAACGGCTCTCCATCTTCGGAATTTATTTGCAATTACTATCAATTGGTGTTGAGGCCGGTTTGGATCCTAATTTTTCCGTTTCTTTTAGAAGGTCATAGTATATTTTCTTTGTGAAATAAATAATCCTTTAATAGAATGAGCTATTTCAATTTCAAAAAAATATTTAAGTCTACCAATGTCCTTTATTTCAAAATTTTCTTTTAAGTGTCTTATAACATTATTAATTTTTTCATAATTGTTTCCAGTTATAATTATGTCATCAACATAAACAAGGACAACGGTAATATCATTACTCTCATGTTTTGAGAATAATGATGTATCGGATTGGCTTACTTTAAAACCGCAAAAAAATAAATATTGAGATAATTTGCCATACCATGCCCTTGGAGATTGTTTAAGTCCATAAATTGATTTCTTTAACCTACAAACAAGGTTAGCATTTTTTTCTTTTACATGATCCGGTGGGAGGGTCATATAAACCTCTTCCTCAAGTGTTCCTTGAAGAAATGCATTTTTAACATCTATTTTATATAAATTCCAACCATTATTTACCGCTATCGAAAGTAGAATTCTTATGGTATTCATCTTTGCTACCGGAGCAAAGGTCTCTTGGTAATCGAAATAGAAATGAAGCCAGACAGCTGGTCCGTGATTTTTGTTTTTACAATTTACGTTAAAACCCTTTTAACTTTGTTATATTATTATAGGGGGGCTTATACATATAAAAAAACAAATTGGTAAGATTTTTAAATACTTAGTAATAAAATTTTAAAAACTTTGGGTGGGTTAGCATCCCCAGCCACTACTATGATCCGCCCCTGTTCATCATAGCATCCCAAAACTGTCTTTGATGATTCTATCGAGCACCAAATAATAATACTAAGTCTATTATGGTAAAATATGTAAGGTGACCCAAATATATTTTGTTCATTGAGACCACATATTGGAATTTTTTTTAATATTATCAGGTTGTATACAGTTTTTTGTATTTCACCTTTTTCTTAATTTTAGGTATGCATTGTTTGCCTTCGATTATGTTATCTTTCTGTGTTGTTATTTTAATGAGCGTCTTTTTATAATGGATACTAATATTGGATCCCTTGTTGTGCTGGCAGGTAATGGCAGCACATCGATTTCAGGCCTCCGGTTCTGGTATGGATTTTCTTAGTAACCTTCCTGAGCCTGTAAAAGTGAAAATTTTGGCACTTGTGCCGCTAAAAGAGGCAGTCAGGACTAGCGTATTATCAAAAAGGTGGAGGCAAACATGGTTTGGTATTCCATCGCTTATAATCCATGAGGAAGAACTTGGCGTGCGAACTCTTACCGAACTCATTGAATTGGTGGACCACTTACTGTTTAGCCACACAGATTCGATTGACAAATTTGAACTTGTGGTTGCTCAAAGACATTATCGGTTTAGCATCTAAGAGGACCTAGATATATGGATCAATACTTTATTAATAAAACATGTTCATGAGCTTGTTTTAAATTTGGGTTATGCACCACTTGACATCCCATCTCGTATCTTTTCATTGCCGGACCTTGAGGCTCTACATCTGAGAGGTTTCAAGATTAATAATATGCCCAAGAATTTTGATGGTTTTAAGTGGGTACACACTCTGAAGTTTGAAAACATAGGGCATGAAGGGATGAAAATAGAGAGGTTGGTTTAGGGATGTCCACTTTTGACGCATTTCTTACTTATCACCGACCAAATGTTTGATGATCTTACCATTCGTTCTCCAAATCTCCTTGAATTGAAAATTATTGGTGAGTTCAAAGAACTTCACTTAGAAACTCCAAAACTAGTCACTCTGTTTGCTTCACTCACTGAAGGCTTTCTGAGGGTGGTTCTGAGTAAATATAAGAATAACATCAGCCAGCTTATGTGTTGCTTGCCTGAAATCCAAAAACTCGATATATACTGGAATTTTGTCCGGGTATGATTTTCACATCTTGTCACCCTTAATTTTTCTTTTGTTTAATCTTTATTTTATATGTCTTAAAAGATTTTAAACTTCTCTTGTCAAGTACCTGGCAAGTGGAGGAGTACCTGCGCAGCTTCCAGTAAACATCAGTTATTTAACTGAGTTGGTGATTGAGATTGACTGTGTATTTTCAGAGCATATTGATGTTGTACTTTGTTTATTACGAAGTGCACCGAAATTATGTAACCTCTATATTGAGGTATGTCCCTTGGTCCTATTTTTTTTTTTATATACTTTGAGAATTCCTGGCTTGAATTTGCATATCTTGACATATCTTTTTCAATATATAACATCTTGATAGCTTAACAATGAAGAGAATAATGGTCCTCCTTACACAAGTTATTGGGAGGAAGCAGGAGCTATAGAGTGTCAGCTAAATCAGCTCCAAACAGTTAAAATTGGAGGTGAACTTCTTGATTTGCATTGTATTGTTGCCTTGGGTAAGTTTGTTTTGAGGAGTGCACCAATACTGGAAGAGGTTAGAATGAAGAACATAGCAGAATTAGAGGGTGTGCATGTCGGTACAAAGTTTTTTATGGACTTGCTCGAGCTTCCTCGGCTCTCAAACAAGGCCATAATCAAAATGATCTAATCTTAGACCTGATTCTTGTTAAATTGTTAATGTTCTTTCTCATTTTCATTTTAGTTTATACTAACCTATTAACTGCAAGGTTATGTTGGCGCATATTTAAAATCCACTCTTTTACTGAAGTAATACTGAATATGAACTGCAAGGTTATGTTGGTGCATGTTTGCCATTTGATAACAAACTTTACCTCCTAGTAAAGTTTTATTCGACACTCTTCCAGCGTGTTAGATAATGATATGTAAAACTTGTGCTATTGATGTCAACCAACATGCTCGGTTTGTGAAGGTGAACCAGATACTGTACTCCTCACATTTTTACTACAATTATATGTGACTAGGGATGCTTGGGTAAAACTTAGATTGCAAGCAGCAACCTAGATATGAAGAATCATGTCTAGTGCAGCAGCTAAGGCATTGCGTTCCGTATGGAAAGTGGTAGTTGGAAGTCAATTAAGTTGTCGCAATTGAGATGATATGAGGACTTTTGACTCTCATCTCATGCTAGAAAAAGAAAAACCTATATATTATATTATTGAGTAGAATATTTGACTAACAGTACTACTATGAGTCTATGATCGATGTAGTTGACACTAATAGTAGAATACCAATTGCATGCTTCTTGACGCAGCCTAGCCCTAGCCTACGGGTATTTCAAATAAGGACAGATAGAACATTAACATGGCAAATCAATTTAATTAGGCTTACTGCCTAGATCGAGGTTCAATTGGAAAGAAAGGGGAATTACTTATAACATGGGTAATGCATGCAACAAATTTCTTTCTCCAAATTGTTGTTATCTGTTTTAACAATTTTATGTGGATTATATTCCTTTATATGGATCCTATATATATATACGTGATTCAAATCCAATGGGGTAAACAAAAATCTTCGCTGCCTGCCTTAGTCAAGCTCCGCTTCTGCTTCTGCTTCTGCGGGTACTTAATTCACTACAGAAGCACAGATATCTCTATAATTAAAGAGAAAAAGTACTGTTCCCCAGTCCATCGTCCCCGTAATATCCCCGCTTTCTATTTTCACACGTTTTCAACCATCTACAGATGCGGTTTCAACTGGTGCTAACGGTCCGACCGTTCCTCCCACTTTCCTTATATAAACCAAGTTTCTAAGTTGCCGTTGTTTTCTATTTCTCTCCTCCGTTCTTTCCGAATCTGATGATCTCCTATCCTAATTTTGACGATCTCTGATTTTCATCGATGATTCTATCTTTTACGGGAGTCGGTCTCCAAGATCAGATGGAACTTATTACCATTAAGCTGGCGTCTGCGATGAGAAATTGCAAAAGACATGGATTCAAATCAAGAGCAACACCGGTTGTAAACGAATCGGCAACTTCAATCATGAACAGCACTGACGATTGGATCCAAATATGAGACGGAGCATCTGAGACATGGATTTGGAGACTAAACATAATGGGAGACGAGGTAAATATCATCTCTTGGATATTTGATTTTGCTAATTTGTCGTAATTAATGGTTTTACTTTGGATTTTTGATAGCCACTTGTAAATTGGTGTAATATATGTACTCTTACCACTCATGGAGGAGGTGTAAAACTCTCTGCACGCCAACTGCTTGTCTGAGAGATGGAGATGGAAATACTAGCTCTCAAGGATCATGTTTTTCAATTAGGTAATCTGTATAATTGAGAGTGAATGGACATAACTCGTTGAATGGATTGTCTTTTTTTTTTTTGAGAAATTATGGCAGCTTCAACAATTAATTGACAAAAATTCAAGTTATTTTAGGTAAAATTGCAAGTAGGCATCCCATGAGTTCAAATTTGATGCATGTATGGTCGACATAACAACAACCGGAATGAATTCGACATGAAGGAGAAGGAGCAGTGAGTTATTTTGTTTGATTTTCATTGATTAATGAGAGGATTTTGACTTATATTTTTTTTAACTGGTGTAGAGTCGGTTTAGTGTGACTTACAATTTACAATTATGCTTTTATGGTTGCAGTTTTAGAATTAGAAATTGAGGTGGATGTATTATGTATACTCAAAGATCGGTTTAGTGTTGATATATTGATTGGATTTTAGCAATTTGAATCAATTGAATATAATAACTGATTATGTTTTGCCTCTTATGAGATTCTTCTGCTCTAGTCATTTAATTTGATCATCCAGCTTTTATTCAGTAGAAGCTCTTAGGTGAAAATCTCTCACACCTCTTAGGTATAGATTCATCGATTTATACACGAGCTCTAAGAGAATCACTTGATTTCGTTTCCCCTTCTTATCAAGGGCTTCTAGCAATAAAATTTTGGAACAACTCAAATATATGTTCTACTATTCCAGCTTTATTCCCTCTTAATTTCAGTAAATTTCATTCATGTGAGTTTTTATAAACCTAATGGAATTTTTCTGTTCTTTTTATATTTTTGAAGTACATCTCTATAAATTATGTGGGACCATATGATTACAATGGGAGGTCTAACTTGATATTTGAAAGTATTGATTAACGTCAATTTGATGTATTTGAAAATGAAGATCAGATCTATTGTGATCTGTCAGGGTTTACATTGATTAGCTAGTTTTATAGTAGCTATGTCATAGTGTTATAGTATGTAATTGATCAGTTTCTTGCTGAAATGACAAAATTTTAATGCATTTTTATTTGTTTCACTTGATCTGTTTAGGTTTTTAAGTGTCGATTTGTTATGTTCACAGTCTAGATCGGTTAGGCTTACAGGATTCTTGCAATTATTTTACATAACTCTTGCAATTATTTTACAGGATTCTTGCAATTTTTTTTATATGATTCTTGAACTAGTTTTACAGGATTTTGCAATTGTTTTACATGATTCTTGAACTATTTTTATAGGATTCATACAATTATTTAACAAGATTTTTGCAAATATTTTACATGATTCTTAAACTAGTTTTACATGATTCTTACAATTGTTTTATAGAATTTTTGCAACTGTTTTACAGAATTCTTGAACTAGTTTTGTAGGATTATTGCAATTATTTAACAAGATTTTTGCAAAAAAAATTCATTAGGCGCTTTTTGCGGTGGATGTTCCTGCTATGAAAATCCATTATTACACCTCAGCTGGTGATGTTGGAGCATACATGGAATACCACTGGCACACCATGAGATTGCTAAGAGAATTTCTGTCCTGAGGACTTGTGAGTGTTTGTTTAACAGTTGTAATGATTTAAAATTTCAGTATTTATCTAGTAAGTTTACAGTATTGATGCAGTTTATTGAGATGTATTAGTCAGGTGTAAATGTTATGTATTATACAATTTTTACTATGATTCACTTTGGTTATAGTATTCACTTTAGTTTACCGGATATATGCAGTGTTTAACAGTTGTACTGATTTAAAGTTCCAGTATTTATCTAGTAAGTTTATAGTATTGATGCAGTTTATTACATGATATATTAGTCAGGTGTAAATGTTATGTATTAGACAGTTTATTACTATGATTTTACAGTATTTATCGAATAAGTTTACATGATATATGCAGTGTTTAACAGCTTGTTGAATTTGCAGTATTTATTTTACATATCATGGATTGAATTTGCAGCTTGTTGAAATGATTTAACAGTTTTATAGGATATATAAGTTATTTCACAAGATTAATGCAATAGTTTTATAGGATATATCAGTTATATAGGATACACAGCTTTTTGAGATGTTATTAAATATAAAATATTTAACATGATCTACTTAACATTTTTATAGGATACAACAATTAAATTTATTTTACATATTATGGATTGATTTTGCAGCTCGTTGAGGTGGTCCTAAATTTGATGCAATACGAGACTCCTGTTAAGCATCCATGGTTTTTCATTCACCATATTTATCTGTAAGTTATTATGTACTTTTGTATATTATGAATTAAATTTTCAGACTTCAAATTTTCAAATACTTCAGTAATATTTTAATGTTTGTGTTTTTGTCTATTGCAAATTCTAATGCATCTATATAATGAAAAAGCAGTAGTTAGGGCCATTCCGCAGTTGTTTGGCCCTCAATTTGACACCATCAGATGGCTGTTTGTTCCAATCTGCAAGAAAAATCATTGGGTACTTGTTGCGGTGGATGTTCCTACTGTGTGAGGATGCATTATTACACCTCAGCTGGTGGAGTTGAAGAATATATGGAATACCACTATTATACATATAACAATTTTACATGATTCACTTTATAGGATACATATAACAATTTTACAGGATATGTGCCACAGTTTACAATATTCACTTTGGTTAATAAGTTTACAGGTAACAGTTGTACTAATTCAAAATTTCAGTATTTATTAACTAAGTTTACAGTATTCATGCAATTTATTACATGATGTATTAGTCATGCTGTATTAGTTTACATGATATATGAGTTATTTCACAAGATTCATGCAATAGTTTTATAGGATATATAAGTTATGTAGGATACAACAATTATGCAGCTTTTTCAGATGTTATTAAATGTAAAATATTTAACATGATCTACTTAACATTTTTATAGCTTACAACAGTTAAATTTATTTTACATATTATGGATTGATTTTGTAGCTTGTTGAGGTGGTCCTTCATTTGATGCAATACGAGACTCCCGTGAGGGCACCATGGTTCTTCATTTCACCATATTTATCCGTAAGTTATTATGTACTTTTGTATATTATGAATTTAATTTTCAGACTTTAAATTTGGAAATACTTCAGTAATATTTTAATGTTTGTGTTTTTTGTCTATTGCAGATTATAATGCATGATTATGATCAAATAGCAGCACTTAGGGCCATTCCGCAGTTGTTTGGCCCTCAATTTGACACCATTCGATGGCTGTTTGTTCCAATATGTAAGAAAAAGCATTGGGTGCTTGTTGCGGTGGATGTTCCTATTGTGAGGATACATTACTACACCTCATCTGGTGGAGATAGTGCATATATGGAATACCACTGGCACACGATTAAATGGCTGAGAGAGTTCCTTGCCTGGAGGACTTGTGAGTGTTTTATTTAAAAAGTTTCAGTTAATTTACAGGTTTTATGCACTTAATTTACAGGATTATGACTTGAAGTGTGCCTGAAATTTGTTGATATCTTTTTTTCTTTCAGCTAACCCAGCTTGGAAAGATATTGGCACTATTCATGAGAAGTGCTCTCAGCAGGGAGAACATTCAATGGATTGTGCAATTTTTGTGTTGCGCTATGTCTATAATTTGATAACTAAGAACCCTATGAATTTCACACAGGTAATTTTATTAACTTTAATAGTTTTATAGGATATATGCATTATTTCACAAGATTCATGCAATAGTTTTATAGGTTATGTAAGTTATGTAGGATATATGTAACAATTTACAGTAGGATACATTGATTTCACAAGATTCATGTAACAATTTACAGTATGGTTATATAAGTTTATAACATGCACTAGTGGAAAAAGTACAATTAGTGTCGCCCCATCAGTGTCGGATTTAAGCCCTACTCGATACGGATACAGATCAGCAACGGGCACATTACAAAGCCGACCTTGATTTCACTTATCAGAAACGGTTGTATTTAAAAATCCGTTCTTGATAGTGCTGGCCAAATCAGGAACGGTCTTTTATAAAGAGGCGTTCCTGATTGTGTCTTAAATAGGATCGGTTTTATAAAGAGGCGTTCCTGATTAGTAGTATTTTGTATCGGTTGTATTAGGTGCGTTCCTGATAGTTATTAGGAATGGTCTTTTATAAAGAGGCGTTCCTGATTGTGTCTTAATAGGATCGGTTTTATAAAGAGGTGTTCCTGATTAGTAGTATTTTGTATCGGTTGTATTAGATGTGTTCCTGATAGGTATTAGGAACTGTTATTTTAATAGCCGATGCTAATGGGCCAAGCTAGGTTCATTCTGCGCCAAGCTAGGTTGATATCTCATTTTGAAATCTCTCTCGGACTCAGACCCTCTCCCTCACGCTCAAGTCACGTCCCGGGGTCTCTCTCTCTCTCGCGGGCTCTCTCTCTCTGCGCCAAGCTTTTCACTCGGGCTCTCTCTCTCTCTCGCGGGCGGCTCCGCCGCACCTCGCTCTGCCGCACCTGGAGGTCACTCTAGTCGCCGCTTCTCTCCGCCGCACCTCGCTCCGAATTGATCCGCGCAGCGGCCATCTCGCCGGACGAATTGAACCGCGCAGCAGCCAATGCTAAATGCTAAATGCCACTCTAGTCGCCGCACTCACAGTGGGAACACTCACGACTGTCTCGAGACTCGGTTTGCCCCGTCTCTCTTGAATTCTACAAATCGCAGGTAACTCTGGTATCCTACCTTTGAGTTCTTTCAAGTTGGAATTTAGTAGTTAATAGCAAGGTTATAGTGTTTCTCGTTTCTCAACTCGATTTGTTGGGGTCGCTAGCAGCATCCTGGATAATAAATAGATGTTTGCGAATGTTTTTGTGATTTGTGTTTGTAATTCCATGTTGGTAATTGGGTTCAGTCTAATTTGAAATTTATTTTCTGATTGATATAAAATAAGTGTATTATCTTTGCTTTCTGTTGTTCAGTCTCTTGAACTTGGGGAGGAATGGCACTGAGAGGTGTCTGGCAACTAGAGAAGCTGATTGTAAGCTATTGCAACTGGGGAGGAAGTAGTAGGGGTATAAGGTGAGGCTATTATTTATTGTTCAAATAAATATCATGTACCAGTACCAGGTGGTTTGTATTGTTGTGCTTCTCACTAGTATCAGTTATATGTTACTGACGTATTGTATCTGAATGTGTTCTTAGATTTAGATTAATTTACGCAGAGCCCTTCTTTATTTCCCACTTTTGTCCTTGAAGTCCCAGATATCACAATTTGATGCTCCAAAGCATTGCTTGGCGTAATGCTTACAATTTTGATATCTACTATCATTTCTTGGCAAGATAATGTTGGACTAGAATTCGTCTTTCCCTGTAAGATAATTGTAGGGATTTAAATGGATCACTGAAACTTTATAGGCGGTTCATGTAATTTACTTTGGAGATTTTTCATCTAAAATTTGATGTGATTTAGACACAGCTCCTTTGGAGATGTATGGTTTCTAGTTTTTTGTTTATAGGCTTAGAATCATTGTCTAACTCCGTTATTTTGAGTTTTGACAATTGAAATGACCTGCTTAAGAATTACAGGGCATTTATGGAAAATCACTTACCAACACTTAAAGAGAAAAACCCGCAACTAGAGGTGGTTACTGAACTTTCCAGAGGACAGCATCCTTTCTTGAAAGGCCTGTATAGTAAGACCTCATTAATCTCTTTGTGATGTTATGGTTCTTCTAAAATTATTATATCATTTTTATTAAATCTAGTATAATGTAGATTATTTACCCAATCTCAACTGAAATAATCATGTAATATGGAATTTGAACAGTTTCAGGGTCGATGTTTAATTCTTATGAAAAGTTGGATGTTTAATTCTTTGTGATGTTTAGTTCTCTAGATAGAGGGGTCTAAGCACAAGTTGGTATTATTAGTTGGAATGGACTGTTCAAATCAAAAAATTTAGATGGGAAATAAATTGTTGGGAAATTTTGAATACATTTTTAATTCGAAAGTACTAATGCACCCAATATTGCATTTTGTATTTACAGGTGGATCCTCTCACTCATCAAGTCAAGATCTGTGATTTCGGAAGTGCAATTAACTTGTTTGATGTTTTTGTGTCTTTTGTGTGTTTTGTGGATATATGGAATTAAATTTGGATATT
The DNA here is from genome assembly GCA_028015225.1 of Carex myosuroides. Taxonomy (NCBI): domain Eukaryota; kingdom Viridiplantae; phylum Streptophyta; class Magnoliopsida; order Poales; family Cyperaceae; genus Carex; species Carex myosuroides. Next base: position 174,043 of record CM051489.1, on the reverse strand, counting down.
TTTTTATGACAATTAACTTGTTTGATGTTTTTTGTTTGTGATTGTGGCATATTAATTATTGATCTAAATGTGATATTTGAATTAGCTCATGCGAATACCCACATTTTGCAAAATATATATATATATATATATATATATATATATATATATATATGAACAGTAACGGTTGTTTATTAAAAGGCCGTTCCTAATTGTTAAAATCAGTATCGGTTGTTCTTAAAGGCCGTTCCTGATTATCAACATCAGTATCGGCTAATAACAAACAACCGTTCCTGATTGTCCATATCAGTATCGGCTATATCAAACAACCGTTCCTGATTATGAGATTTAGTGTCGGTTATTTAACCGTTCCTGATTATGAGATTTAGTGTCGGTTATTTAACCGTTCCTGATTATGAGATTTAGTGTCGGTTATTTAACCGTTCCTGATTAGTTCTACTATCTGTAACAGCTGGGTCAGTGTCGCCTCTAGGTCCGCTCCTGATGCGTGTTTTTAACCGTTCCTGATGTGTGTTTTTCCACTAGTGATGATGCAATTTATAGGATACATATAACAATTTTACAGGATATGTGCAACAGTTTACATGATTCACTTTGGTTAATCATAGTTAGAGGATCTGTTTAACAGTTGTACTCATAAACAGCATTAGACAGTGCATTTATCTAGTAAGTTTACAGTATTGATGCAGTTTATTACAGGAAGTATTAGTCAGGTGTAAAGGTTATGTATTAGACAGTTTTTACTATGATTCACTTGGGTTACAGTATTCACTTTAGTTTACAGCATATGTGCAATTTTACAGGATACATATAACAATTATTAATATTTATATATGGATCTATATCATGTAAAATCAGCCTTCAATACTGTCAAATTAGCAAATGCAAATTATGTATTAGACAGTTTTTACTGTGATTCACTTTGGTTACAGTATTCACTTTTAGTTTACAGCTTATGTGCAATTTTACATGATAAATTTCATAGGATACATCAACAATTTTGTAGGATACATATAACAATTTTACAGTATTGAAGTCTTGTAGTTCACATATGTTGCTTTGATTGTTTGCATCTGCTAATGGTTCATAACTCCAATTTTTAACCTTGCTTATTTTTTTTTTGCAGGATGATATCTCGAAAGAACGTGTGGTTCTAGCAATGAAACTTCTCACTCATCCGAATAATGTGCACTAGAGGGTTATGAAGTGACAGAAGCCATGTTTGTGAACAATTAAGCTTTTTTATGGAAGTTTTGTTTGTGCTTGTGAACAGTTATGGGTGGTAACAATTATTGTGGTTTTGAACAGTTATCGGTGGTAACAATTATGGGTGGTAACAGTTATGGGTGGTGACATGTTACAGTTGTTGGTTTTGAACAGTTGTTGGTACTATATGGTTTTGAACAGTTAATTTTGTGATTAGTGAAATTTTATAGTTTGTATATGTTATCTGGATACCATTTTACAGTATTGAAGTTTTGTTGTTAACATATGTTAGTTTTATAGTTTGCATCTGCTAATTTTACAGTATGTAAGTCTTATTTTACATGATATAGATCGATATACAAATATTAATAATTGAAGAAAAAAAATTACGTAAAAAAAAATACAAAAAAAAATAAAGAAAAATTTTAAAATTTTAATATTGAAAAAAAATTTAATTTTGATGCCAAAAATTAATTTTGCACAATTTTAAGTGTTATTTGTAAATAAATACAAGTTTGAGAAGTGGTTTGTTTTTGATACCTTCTAGAAGCAGTCAGTTTTTCAAGTACAGTCGGAAGTACAGTATTTTTGCAAGTTGCTAACTGTTTGCAACTAACTTGGGTACTACTTCCAACTAACTTGGATTGTTAGATTTTTAAACTACTTATTATACATGATTTGTTGTTGAAGTTAGAGTATTGGTTATAGAGTTTTACAGTATTTGCGCAAGTCAAATGACAGTTTTTTTGAGATAAAACTGGGGAAAGAAGCTTGAGGACAATTAGTCGCTTCCCCAGATAAAGTTCCAACAAATTTTGGATCTTGAATTTGAAGCAAGCAACTGATCTAGTACTCACAGCTAAAACCACATTTATAATCCGCTCAATTTTTTGATATGCTATTTTAGAGTTATTTTGTACGCGAAGAAAGGATAAACGTGCTTAGCAACGTCAGTATTAAATCTCTTAGGTTATATGTGCTGTACTCTATGGCTACGTTTGGATGCACTCTAGAATAGCTAGAACAGCTACTGTTTAAGAACAGTGCTAACTCAAGCTATTCGGAATAGTGAAAAAGTTGTTTGGATTGCATATTAGAAATAGAGTTTGGAGGGAATGAATAGAATAATAATTTGTGTTAGATTAAATCTTTTTATTAATACGTAATATAAAAATCTTTTATCCAATACGTAATATAATATTAATTTAACTATTAAAAAAAATATTAGATTAAATATAATATAATTATTAGATTAAATATAATACAATATAATATTAATTTAAATATTAAATGTAATATAATATTATTTTAAATATTAGATTAGTATTAGATTAAATATAAAATAATATTAGATTAAATAGAATACAATATAATATTAATTTAATTATTAAATGTAATAAATATTATTTTAAATATTAGATTGGTATTAAATAAAATATTAGAGTAAATATAATATCATATTAGATTAAATATAATACAATATAATATTAATTTAAATGTTCAATGTAATATAATATTATTTTAAATATTAGATTAGTATTAAATAAAATATTATATTAAATATAATATAATATTAGTTTAAATATAATACAATATAATATTAATTTAATTATTAAATATAATATAATATTATTTTAAATATTAGATTAGTATTAAATAGAATATTATATTATATTATTATATTAAATATAATATATAATATATTATTAGTTTAAATATAATACAATATAATATTAATTTAATTATTAAATGTAATAATATTATTTGAAATATTAGATTAGTATTAAATAAAATATTAGATTAAATATAATGTAATATTAATTAAATATAATACAATATAATATTAATTTAAATGTTAAATATTAGATTAGTATTAAATAAAATATTATATTAAATATAATATAATATTAGTTTAAATATAATACAATATAATATTAATTTAATTATTAAATGTAATATAATATTATTTTAAATATTAGATTAGTATTAAATAAAATATTATATTATATTATTATATGAAATATAATATAATAGTAGTTTAAATGTAATACAATATAATATTAATTTAATTATTAAATGTAATATAATATTATTTTAAATATTAGATTAGTATTAAATAAAATATTAGATTAAATATAATACAATATAATATTAATTTAAATGTTAAATGTAATATAATATTATTTTAAATATTAGATTAGTATTAAATAAACTATTAGATTAAATATAATCTAATATTAAATTAAATATAATATAATATTAGATTAAATATAATATAATATTAGATTAAATATAATATTATATTAGATTAAATATAATACAATATAATATTAATTTAAATGTTAAATGTTAAATGTATATAATATTATTTTAAATATTAGATTAGTATTAAATAAACTATTAGATTAAATATAATATAATATTAGATTAAATATAATACAATATAATATTAATTTAAATGTTAAATGTACTATAATATTATTTTAAATATTAGATTAGTATTAAATAAACTATTAGATTAAATATAATATAATATTAGATTAAATATAATACAATGTAATATTAATTTAAATGTTAAATGTAATATAATATTATTTTAAATGTTAGATTAGTATTAATATTGAAAGCTCAAATCGCTATTCCAACTTTTTGTTAGAATAGTGGAACAAGGCTATTCTTCTTGTTCCGAATAGCAAGTAGTACGTTTGGTTGCTCAAGCTATTCGAATAGCAATGCTATTCTAAAAATAGCACTATTCTTAGTGCATCCAAACATACCCTATATATATCATGGTCAACACTTTCTTTAAGGAATTTTTAACATGTGTTCTCATTGTACAAATTATCGAATTAATTATTTTCAGAGTCTTAACAAAATCAGATCGATTTGAAAAATCGATCGAGGTCACGCAATTTAGGGTTCATTCGTGCAAGATTTGACAACAGTTAAGCTCAATCAAATAACATACTGAATAGTGAATAGTACGTACAATTAAATATTTTATTAATTTAACCACTCCGAGAATAAAAAAAGAAAATGAAGAAACGGAGATACAAAAAAACAGAGCCAAAGAAGGACATAACTAAGGTCCACTTGTACAGTGCCGATTACCAGAGGAAGGATCAGAACCAAATTCCATATTTGAACCAGATTCATGCATCTGGTTTTGTACATCTTCTCGAGTTCCACTTGTGGAAGGTGCCTCACCTGGCTGCTCAACAAAGGGCGGGTAAGAAAAGGCCCATGGTGCATAGTACTGTGGACCAAAGCTTTCACTCATGGCCATTCGTGGATCAGGGAAAGTACTACTTGCTGGAACACCTTGTTGCGGCTGGCCCATTAGTGGCACTGTGATTGGCCATGCTGAAGGGGTGTTGCTGGGTACTGCAAGTGGGCCATAGGCCTCTACAAATGCAATTGCCTCATCTGCGGGCATGTCCGAATGCTCTTGGCAATATTGCTTTGCCTCGGCTACCAGTGCCAAAGTCCAAAACTTCATTTCTTTGGCGTTCATGCGCAATTGCAGATGATGCGACTGCTCTACAAGATTGTAGGGCCTCGAATAGTTCGGAGACATCGACTTCATGATCCCAACTATCACCGCAACCTTCCATTTCTTTCTTAAGCCGTGCGGCTTTCGGAAAGGTGGTGGTCCTTCATCTCTTGAGATGCCTGTTTGGTCCCACCAATTCTCCTGTGTCGTGGGCCACCAAGGTGGTGGAACTCCATTGTCAAACGGGAACTTCCGTTGTGGAGGATCGCAGTGCTGCATTAGCAGGGACAAAATTGACCCTAGAGTTGGGTCAGAGAGCTTCATGAGCAGCTCAGTTGTCGATTTGGTGTGGCTATCTTGTGGCAAATGGGAGTTGAGCGAGTTATCTTTATGGTATAGGTCAATTTGCACCGGACCAGCTCTATGAAACATGGCTTCCTTTTTCCACCATTCACGGAGACTGTCCGAGGCCCCTGTCAATGGCTTGCTAGTTTCGGTTATCATACCAAAGACAAAGCCTTTTGCATTATATTTTTCAGTGATCATCAGCATTTGGTCTAAAATCCTCTGATGCAAACGGGATACCATATTTGTATCTGATTTTAGAATCTGTTTTCCTTTGGCTTTGTCTGTCATATTGCCTGCATACTCTTTAAGCATTGTACTGTATTTTTTAATTTTTTTTTGCAGTTCCTCCCGAGTAAGCTGTCTTTTATGAGGCGAGGAGGTCATCGGTGATCCAGATCCTGTGTGGTTGCCCTGGATCTGTGGCTCTCTTGTTGTCACCTGTCTTGAGTCCGATGGCCCGACATCTGCCTGATTCGTGGTCAATTGAGGCAATTGTGCTTGCCCGACTAGATGCCTTGACCTGGACAGGTCGGCTTGTGATTGGTTACTAGCATGCACAGGTGGTGTTAGAAGGTTATCAGTATCACGTGTGTTGCTTGTGCTCCTCATGGTTTCTTGTTTATGTTTCTGCAAATATTTTTATAGTGAGATATATCATTTATGGTACTAAAAGTTGGTTGCAAAAAAACTACGTGAACTAGTGCAAGTACGATAATATATGCCTTTCGAATTGCCTGGGAGAAAAAAAGCCCTTCGCGATTTTTATTTTTGACCGAGTCTGATGTTGTACAATAAAATCAGATACTCTTGACTATAGTGTTTTTCTTAAATGTCAGTGTTCATTCAGTTTAAACAAGAATTTTGGTAATAGAACTTGTAAAATGTTCACATAATATATAAAAAAAGCTATCACAAGTATGACTAAACTTAAACTTCACTAGAAAGTCTTAATCTCTTGTCGCACAACAGCATATGAATTTGTGTTGTTTGCAAATTTTTAGTGTTCTGTTTCTAGTGAAAAGACACATCTGGAAAAAAAAAATCCTGCTTGAAGTTGAAGTATCCCTTCAACTAATTAAACACCTATGTATTGTTAGCTAGGGATTATTTCGGTCAGTCATTCTGTTCCAGTGCTCGGAGTACACTATTAATTGCCTTGTCAATTTTTTTTTTTTTTTGGGTTATAAATGCTTATATTTTGCAGGCTATCCTAATTAAACCAAAATGTGATGATCGATAACAACCTAAATTCAACTGCTTTGACATTTTAATCTGACAACAATTATTTGCTACGTACAACAAAAGGACATTAACTTGTACAGAGAAATGATGGATATATACTATCTATAAGACAACACATTCATTGGTATCGAGAATATGGGACATCTAAAAGAGACAGAAACCAAAACCTTTGGAGAGGTACAACTCTTGGTGATTGGAGTACACGGAACTTCGGAAGTTGCTCCTGGGTGCTCGGAGTACACGGAACTTCGGAAGTTGCTCCTTGGTGCTCGAGTACACGGAACCTGTCAAGTTTTGTTGCTATGGAATGTTTGCCGGTATTCACTAAATAATTTTTATTTCTGATGATTTAGAGAGAATGCCCAGGGGAGGTACTTAAATAGGCAGAGTCCGTGAACGGAGGATGGATACACATGCATGTGTAAAATAATTGCCAGTTGGCTAATTAGCACAGAGCTGAAGATCTAGAGGGACAAAATTAAGCTTAGCCTTGAAAATGCGAAGCATATACATGTTGGTTTCGAATTGTATGCATTGTATGCATGCACATCATCTAACATTAAGATTTGTCATTGCTCCCTTCCAAATTATGTTTTGAATTATGAATTGTTTCTCTTCCCTTTACCATATTTGTCCATGTTGATCAATTTAATTGTGAATCCATCATATCCTTGCCACATTGAACAATAATATTTTTCTACTAATATTCAATGCATTGTAATATCAGCCTTGCACTGTAAGGCAATCAAGCACCTCATCGTCCAGTTTTTCCATTTTTGTACCTCTCTATGAGCATGTGAGATCCACATCCAGCCAACACGAGGCAGCTTAGTTACAATATATATATATTTCTAAAGCCCATATCGTGCATGCAGTTGCGTTTTGTATAAAATGCATGGATGGATTTATATTATTTGTGTTATATTTTCCAAATATGCTTGTAGTGAACAATTAAAAGTAAAAAAAAAAAAAATAGGCCATGATCACTCTGAAGAATTGAATTATATCTTGAAGCTATAAGAAATGTTAAAATATTATATGTATGCATAATTGCTTTCAATCTTATAAATCACCTTTCGTGACAGATCCAAGATTGACCGATTTCCATTCAAATATTATTGCAAATTAAACAAACAAGGAAAAACACAGTAATTCTTTTTTAATGGGCGAGAGTGCACCTGCATGTCTAAAAAAGAAAGAACATAGCGCGACATGTATACTACGTAAGCAAAACAAAATTTGTCCACAAGTCAATTAAAATTTCAACGAATGAGCTATTTTCAGAATATCTATTGTTCTTTTTAAGCTTTTTTTACAAATAAAATAGTACACAATGAACAATTTATTAACTGGTTTGTATGGGTTTATAAAAATATTATGAAAAGAAAAACAGAAAATTGACGAGCTAAATTGCAAATGAGCTAGAGATGATGATGAGTCTCAAGTAGGTTTCTGTTTCTTTAATTTGGCAAATGAGCTACAAAACCATCCACTTATGGTAATTTGTGGATTAATTAGTACCATCCACCATAGGAAATAAATCTGCTGTTATTCCACAGGGATAACAGGACCCTGTTATTCCGATCCCAGCTATTGACCTTTGTTGAGATTCGGGTATGAAAAACTTTTTTTCTTGAGATACGTGCATGAAAAAGTTTGAACGGTTGGGATAGGAATAACAGGGTCCTGTGATCCCTTTGGAATAACAACAGATTTATATCCTCCACCATAAGTCTGCAGAAATGCAACCACACATTGTCCACATCCATTGTGGGACTAAACGAGCGGAAGAACATACAGAAACGGAGCAACAAATATCCTCTTTTTTTCCAAAAAGGAAATATTATTTTTCGGATTTTCTATGCTACTATTTATGGAGCTCTAAAGAAGGTGCTATGTAATTATAGTGTCTATATAAGAGATGCAATATCTTTTCTGTTTCTGGAGACCATATATAACTTGCAAAAAACACATTATTTACCTCATCCAACAAATCCTGTTTTCAATCTTAATCATGATACTGTGCTAGTATGTCTAATATTTTCAAACATTATTGGGTTGAACTCACACATATATTAAGGTTGGCACTTAATTTCTAAGGACAATCACAAGTACACAAATTTTATAGATTCGATCTATCTATAATCACCAACTTAACATAATATTTGAATTGGAATAACATAATTTCTCATATAACATAAAATAAATATATATGTTATTTGTAGAACATCTAAACTGTCCTTCTGGAATGCTATTTCTTGGGTGGCTTAACGTTCTTGTTGTTTTGCAATAAAAAACAAAGTCACAGTTCTTATTTGTTTATTCTTTGAATGTCTTTTCCAAATCAAAAGAATATGCACATTGCACCTTCGCTTATCGCCAACCTTAAAATTTTAGTTAAGCAGAACAGGACACATGAAATAGCTAGGCCGACAAGACACTACAATTACCAGATTACTATAAATCAAAATTACACAGATGTCAAGAATTTTACGTACAAAGCTGAAAAAACAAAATTCAAGCAGCGGCATGTCTAAGATCAGATAACTTCATGGCCTAATTTGTTTAGAACCAATGAAGCTCAAGAAATTCCATGTGTAATTTCGTAGTGCAATGCATTTCATGAAACTTCGTAGCTGCATTTTCAAGCACCCGTGCTTATTAGAATGAACATAACAAAGGCAATATTACATTTTGATCAGTAAACCCACTTTAATTCTTACTGTTTGATACGGTGAACTAGTTACAATACTAGTATCGTACCTCGGTTAAGGTTGCGTTAAGGTTCTCAATCTCTAATATCTGAACAAGAAAAAAACATCACCTATGTAGTTTACCGATGTACTGAATAAGTGGTGAATAAAACTGTACGAGGTGTCAAAGTTTGTGCAAAGATTTGTAAAATCTCCTACTCATAAGCAAACAGCGCATATCCCATTAATGTCAGGTTTTTTTTTGGTTCAAATCCATTTTGCTTATACAGTGCTATTGTTATATGATATGATATTGTGTCGAGATAATGTTTGTGCTTCTGCTATCTACACTGAAAGGGAGGTTCCTTATTTGGCTTTTGTGAAACTTTCCCGATTGCTTCTCAACAGGTCAAAAAGACTAAGCTGTTCAACTTAAAATTATTGTTCTTTTGTGCTTATTTCTTAATTGTTTTCCCTCTTGCTCTCAATTTCATAATTTTTTGAGTGAAAGGATTAAAATTTCTGTCAGAGCTGCAATTGAGTGTCCACATCTATAGATGCAATTCTCGGGACATCTAAAAAAATGGAAATTTTTATGAAATATTCTGCTTTCTGAAAACATTAAACAACATATCCTTCCTTTAAATCTATTAACAAAATGTTCATGTGGGACCCAAATCTTCCCTCTTCCCCCTCTCTTCCGTTTACTGCCATTGTTTTTTGGCGCAGAAAAAAAAACAGAACCAACAGCTCCTCCTGAAAACAGGGCATTCCATAAACGAAATGCAAGTGCACCTTGCAGCTTATATTCAGTTTTTAAGCTAAATAGCAGAGACATACAAATTAAACCTTCTCCTCCATCTCCGGCCAACCCCCCCCGCCCCTCCCAAACCCAAAATTTAGAGTGTCTCTTTGACATTCAGAGGGCCGCTATTCCCATTCGAGTGTAATTGTAACCAGTTTCGGCTATTTAGCATGCCAAGATATTTTTGTCCTGCTTCACCCCATGTCACTTATTTTTTGTTAATACAGATCGTTGATTCTGAACTATTTATGTTCTTTTGTGAAGTATTTGGATCTGTGAATAGAACTGAAAAGGTATCCATAGACATCAATCTTCAACTTGAGATGGAGATTGAGGTCGATAGGGCTTTGAGGAATGAGCTTAATTCTAATTGTTATTAGATGGTGTCCCAGTTCATCTTAATTACTACATCCACTGCAATATATGTCAGGGTTCTGCGAAACAAGGTTGTAAGTTCTACCAGAAAACCTGTTTTTTTATTACCTTTATTTATAGTTTTAGTTGTAGAGATCTTGCAATTGCATGATTTCTGACATAACTATCACGTCTAATTTAGCACAATTCAAGGTAGGTTTGTGTCATTCTTGCAAACTTAATTTTTTTTCGATCTTAAGTAGATTATCAAATGTGATTAACTCTTTAATTATATCGCGTGCTGATAATCCTACTTTATCAAGAGGCCTAGTGATACCATCACTCGTATTAAATAAGAGGGACAATAGTAGTCTTGGTGAATATCTCCCCTCCGTACAAGTTATGCATACTGAAATGTCATCTGTATAGCTACTTTTTACGGATAGCGTTGAACAACACTCACGAATACACACTTCTCATGTAGAAAGACGAATACCTCATACTTTGGAACCTTATACTGAATGAAACATTAATGACACGAACACAATCTATTTAACGTTTCATTTAGGGTCTGTCAAATACCATGTTCTCTAACATGTATCTATGTGATTAAAATGACAATTCTTTATCTATGATTTGTAAATCTTAACTATCATTTAATCCACACACTAACCTTTGACTGATCAATTAGTGTTCCTGCTAATTACCAAGGTTAGAGACTATTAAGAGTATTTATATTTATATTATGAAAATCTACAATTTCAAGTCCTTAACCCAAAATGAACCATAATTCGATAAAACTCAAGGAACAAAATGATATCTTTATTAATCATCCAATTTATGAACAAAACAAATAGAATACAATTATCCTATGATTGACTTTTAGATTATTACACTAACACCATTTGCTTTATTTATGCGAGAAAATGATATTGTTCATCAATACTCAATGCCGGGAGATCCTCGATAGAATGGAGTTGCTGAAAGACGTGACCATACACTAATAGATATGGTACGAAGTATGATATGCAATACCACATTGCCGGATTTTTTGTGGACAGAAGCTTTAAAAATAGCCACGCATATTCTAAATCGGGTTCCTAGTAAATCTGTTCCAAAAACACCTTACGAATTGTGGACTGGCAGAAAATCACAGTTAGGATACTTGCGTGTGTGGAGCTGTCCAGCAGAAGCAAAAGTCTATAATCCGCAACTAATGAAACTTGATTCCAGAATCGTTAATTGTTATTTTATTGGTTATCTAGATAGATCCAAAGGTTTCAGATTTTATTGCCCGTCACATACCACTAGAATAGTTGAGACGAGACATGCTGTATTTTTTGAGAATGGCAACGCCAGTGGGAGTAATGTAAATAGAACTGTAAACCTCAAGAAAATCCGGATTTATGTTCCAATTCTGATAATTCGAGAGGTTACAAATTCTATACCTCATGTGCAAGAGACTAATGAAGAAACTCATGTTCATGATGTTCCTAATGTTGATGAACTCCTATTCTGTCACAAGAACCCTTACGTAGATCGCAAAGAGAGAGAAGATCTGCCATACCTAATGATTATATCATATACCTTACTGAGGAAGGATGTGATATAGGTCATGGAGAAGATCCTAACTCATTCAAGCAAGCAATTATGAGCGATAAATCATCTCAATGGTTAGAAGCCATGAATGACGAGATGAAATCAATAGAAATTAATGAAGTTTGAGATCTTGTTGAGTTACCTATCGGGGTTAAGACTGTAGGTTGTAAATGGGTCTATAAAACGAAAACAGACTCAAAAGGTAACATTGACAGATTTAAGGCCAAATTAGTCGCTAAAGGATTTACGCAACAAGAAGGTGTACATTTTGATAATACATTTTCTCCTATCTCAAAGAAAGATTCATTAAGAATTATTTTAGCTCTCGTAGCTCATTATGATTTAGAACTACATCAAATGGACGTGAAAACTGTATTTCTTAATGGTAACTTGCATGAAGAAATTTTTATGAAACAACCTGAAGGGTTTTTTGTACAAGGCAAGGAGCATATGGCATGTCGGTTAAAACGTTCAATATATGAGTTAAAACAAGCTTCACGACAGTGGTATCTCAAGTTTGATGAGATCATAACCGAATTTGAATTTAAAGAAAATACAATAGATCAATGCATATACCTCAAGATTAGTGGGAGTAAATTTATCTTTCTTGTTTTGTACGTGGATGATATTTTATTCTATTTGCAAGGGACAAAAGATTATATGCTTACTTATAAAAGGTCAAATAACCTTGAAGTTATTGGTTATTCCGATTCAGATTTTTCTGGATGCGTCGACAGTAAGAAATCCACATCAGGTTACATATTAATGCTTGCAGGGGGACCAATTTCATGGAAGAGTGCAAAACAGTCTATAAGGACATCTTCCACTCTGCAAGCAGAATTTGTGGCATGTTATCAAGCTACTGGTCAAGCGGTTTGGTTAAAGAATTTTATACCAGGACTTCAAGTAATAGACAGTATTGAGAGGCCATTAACCTTATTTTCTGATAACGAGGCTGCTGTTTTCTTCTTGAAGAACAACAAATCAAGTGATGCGTCTAAGTGGATTGACATCAAATATCTTGTTGTTAAAGACATTCAAAGATTGTACTATTGTGATACAACATATTAATACAAGAGCGATGTTAGCTGATTCTCTGACAAAGGCGCTACCACCCACTCTTTACAAAAAGCATGTTGCCAGCATGGGTTTGGTTGATGTATTATAATTTTGTTGTTGTAAACTATATATATATATATATATATATATGAGTGAGGCTACGGTGCTATGCATAGCACGGATTGGGTCCGTGCTACGGCTCAAAATTTGACTTTTTAAAATCCTAACGGTCGATCCGAACCGTTCGACATGATTATAAAATGAATATGTACTTGCAAACCAAATTTTATATCTTTTTGAACTTTTTTACTATTTTTTCGAAAATCACTTGATCTGAACATTCTGGACCATCCAAAAATAGCCTATCTAAAAAAATAGTAAAAAAATTCGAAAAAATGTAAAATTTGGTTTGCAAGTACATATTCATTTTATAATCATGTTGAACGGTTCGGATCGACCGTTAGGATTTTGAAAAGTCAAATTTTGAGCCGTAGCACGGACCCAATCTGTGCTATGCATAGCATCGTAGCCTCACTCTATATATATATATATATATATATATATATATATATTATGTTATGTACTGAACCTTTAATTATGTATTGACTTTGAATTTATAAAGTCTGCTTATTTATTATGATGCACATAATTTATTTAATCTAAGAAAATTATTTATGAGGACCGAATGAATATTATCAACCATTGTTGGAAAGAGTACCAATGTTATAATTAATGGGAATCAAATAACGACATTTGTTATTTTGATTACATTAGTTTGGTTTGGTATTTCTAACTGAACAGGTTTAAGTTAATGAAAATTATATTGGCCAATTTTTGCATGTGTACATTATTATGTTATAACATTATGGCCAAGTGGGAAAAAGTTAGTTTTATTTTATTATGTGGCCTATGTTATTATTGTGTATCAATTTCATTTACAAAAATTAATGAAAAAGCATCTGAATTTTTGATGAAAAATTTCAGATTGCTATTTATTAATTATACTGGTCCCAAAGGTTGCCTTAGAATTATTAAATAGACCTCTTCTCTTATTTGGACGGATCCCAATTTTTCCTGAAAATTTTCATCTATAAAAAATTAAAGAGAAAAGTAAAAGAAAAATGCCTAAAGTCTCCATCATCACGTCTGAGGAAAATCGTTGATGATCAGTATTTACGCTTCCACTTAATGATATCGTCACTCCAAAACTGTAAGTTTTAAATTCAATTTGCTATTTTATTTTGGATTTAAGGATTCCGAATTGCTTGTGTTCTAATTGCAAAACACGTTATGATTTTGTTAAAAATCTATCAATAATTCCAAACAAAATGGTTACTGGAATATCGTAATCTTTCTCTTCTTATTTTCTGTTTATTTTTGAATTTGTGAAGAAAATTTACCGATTGACGTCATTTGTTAAAATACAAATAACCAAAGATAGTTGAACAACTAAAATTTAGACCGGTCAGATCAGAAAGGAATTAGCACACTAAACAACAAGAATCATACACAATATTAGCCAACATAAAAATTTCAACAACAAAATAAATTTCGACGTGCAAGAAAGCACCGTAAAACACAAATTTCAAGTGATTAGGATCCCCCCATTCCACTGGAGACGATCACTAAGCAAAGTTTCACTATGTGAGAACAGAGACCACAATACCATAAACAATCCCATAAGCATCCACTCTCCATAAATTTTGTCACCCCTAATTTCTCTCGCAATAAAATCCACCGTTTTCTTTAGTAGATGATTTATGAAAAAGAAAAAAATAATTAATACCGTTAAATATTATCAGTTGGTGTTAGAATTAAATTTGTAAATAAATCAAAGTTATGACTTTGATAAACAAAAAATAAAATTCATGCCAAGAATTGCGAATAAGTACTTCTAGCTTAGCACACGGCGAAGATAAGTTGCTACACCGAAAGAAGAACGGCGAGAAAGCAACAATAGAAAGCAAACTGCAGGGAAAATTGTAAGTTCACATACCATCGGTACAATATCTCCGGTGTCTGCCTTCCTACCTCCATAGATGTTGAGATATATATTACAGGAAAATGACACAAGTAGCGCAACAAGTGCAAAGAAAAATGAAATGTTGGCTAAAATATACTTGGTTGGCAGTGCTCGCCTGAAATCCTGCTCCTTGTAAGAAGAGGTGAGGAGTGAAAGGAAGAGAACAAGTGCTGTGGAGGCACAGGAGAGGCCGAGAACATATGCATGAGAAAATACCTACCAATAATTTCAAGTTAATTAAGATAAAGATATTACACCTCTACATGTCCTAATTTGAATGATAAACTTTTGGCTTGTGTATCTTTAAAACCTAGCGACCAATAACTCATATGAAATATTAGGAGACATGTACCCATTATGACATCCTCTGGTGTACCTTTTGTTAATTGAAAAGCAACAAAAACCGCACTTCTTTCTCTCATTCATTAATGGAGAAGTAACTTGGCATTTTATGACAATGAGAAGGAAAGATACCTATAGGCTAGATCCATGATTTTATAATTTTGCAAGGTACCACACGTGCCACAACGGGTATTTTGAAACCACAAGAAAAGTTGTCCTTGTATGTTATAGTCTTTAGCTTGGATTTCTTGTTATTTTAGAACAATTTACAATATCAGTACTTAGCAAAGTGCAAATCAGGTTGTACCATGAATTCATATCTATGTTTTTAAAATATAAACAGTCGATCTGAACTGCTTAACATGATTCCAATATGACAATGTAGTTGAAGACCCAATTTTACTTTTTTTTAAGAATTATTTTACTATTTTTTTAGATAGGTTGAAAAAATCACTACTTTTGGATGGTCCAATTTTTAAATTACGTGATTTTCTACTTATTTAAAAAATAATAAGAAAAATCTAAAAAGTCTAAAAGTTGATATCCATTGGGCTACGTTTGGATGCACTCTAGAATAGCTAGAATAGCTACTGTTTAGAATAGTAAATAAGAACAGCTACTATTTAAGAACAGTGCTAACTCGAGCTATTCGGAATAGTGAAAAAGTTGTTTAGATTGCATATTAGGAATAGAGTTTGGAGGGAATGAATAGAATAATAATTTATGTGTTAGATTAAATCTTTTTATTAATACGTAATATAAAAATTTATTAAATAAAATATTAGATTAAATATAATATAATTATTAGATTAAATATAATACAATATAATATTAATTTAAATATTAAATGCAATATAATATTATTTTAAATATTAGATTAGTATTAAATAAAATATTAGTTTAAATATAATATAATATTAGATTAAATATAATACAATATAATATTAATTTAAATGTTCAATGTAATATAATATTATTTTAAATATTAGATTAGTATTAAATAAAATATTATATTATATTATTATATTAAATATAATATAATATTAGTTTAAATATAATAAATATAATATTAATTTAATTATTAAATGTAATATAATATTATTTGAAATATTAGATTAGTATTAAATAAAATATTAGATTAAATATAATATAATATTAGTTTAAATATAATACAATATAATATTAATTTAAATTTTAAATGTAATATAATATAATTTTAAATATTAGATTAGTATTAAATAAAATATTATATTAAATATAATATAATATTAGTTTAAATATAATACAATATAATATTAATGTAAATGTTAAATGTAATATAATATTATTTTAAATATTAGATTAGTATTAAATAAAATATTATATTAAATATAATATAATATTAGTTTAAATATAATACAATATAATATTAATTTAAATGTTAAATGCAATATAATATTATTTTAAATATTAGATTAGTATTAAATAAAATATTATATTATATTATTATATTAAATATAATATAATATTAGTTTAAATATAATACAATATAATATTATTTGAAATATTAGATTAGTATTAAATAAAATATTAGATTAAATATAATACAATATAATATTAATTTAAATGTTAAATGTAATATAATATTATTTTAAATATTAGATTAGTATTAATAAACTATTATATTAAATATAATATAATATTAGATTAAATATAATACAATATAATATTAATTTAAATGTTAAATGTAATATAATATTATTTTAAATGTTAGATTAGTATTAATATTGAAAGCTCCAATCGCTATTCCAAATTTTTGTTAGAATAGCGGAACAAGGCTATTTTTCTTGTTCCGAATAGCAAGTAGTACGTTTGGTTGCTCAAGCTATTCGAATAGCAATGCTATTCTAAGAATAGCACTATTCTTAGTGCATCCAAACATACCCCAAGTACATTTTCATATGAAGATCATGTTGAACGGTACGGATCGACTATTAATTCGATTTGCCATAACTTAAATATTTTATCACTAATTTTCGCAATTAATGGTGTAGTTTCAAGCTAGCTAGCATGTGGCAAACCTTGAAGGCAATCTTATGAACAAAGATTGGATTGTTGTGGGAGTCTTTATCACCAGGGATGGAGAAACTAGAGGCGAACACAACAGCAGCTACAAGGCTAGAGCAGGTTTTCCCGACCTCCATGAGCTGCTCCTTGCCACTCTTTACCATCTCCTTGTGCTTCTCTGTGAACAGTTCTTGTGCTGTCTTCTCATTCTGATTTCGGCTGTACTCAAGATCCTTTGGCACAAGCTTCTTCACTCTCTGCACCCACAAGGAACGTGTGTAATCTAAGAGTCAGCATTTAATATTTTATTGTCGTACATAGTAATGCTTCTTATCATGAACAAAAATATATATGGCACAAGCATTTAATATTTAATCTAAGAGTCTGATTTTTTAGCAACAACATTAAGTTTATCAATTGGTATATATGACAAGCATGTCGTACATAGTAATGCTTCTTATCATGAAAAAAATTATATATATGGTACCATCATCGTAGGGTAAATAGTTGACAGTCATACTATCTATGAAAAACATCATCTGAATTATGTAGTTGTATAAGCTTTCTTTTTGTAATTACATATATTTCAACCAGCATTCATATATACATTTCTAAAAAATATGGTAACCTCAGTCAAAATTATTTGGTTCCATAGGGTTGTAAAAGTGTTACTACATCAAAAGAATGAAAGTATAATAAAGCCCATGTGGAATGCATGATAAAGTGGTAGCTGCAAAAATAATTAAGAAAATGATAAAGATAATTAAAGCAGATAACTAACACCTCAAACCATTGGAGTTCAAACTGCATTTGCAAAGCATAGCCTTGATCTCCATCCATCTCTTTCTCAGCTGCAAAATGCAGGATGGTGTTCTTGGTCTTCTTCTCTATTGATGATAGCAGCCAGGAGGGCAAAATCGGGTTATTTCCTGACGTCATTGATTCTATTATATCTACTATCTTCTCATGGCCATGCTTTATTGCCACTTGAAGAACATTCATTCCTTCAGCATCAAGATATGCTGCATGAAGCAAATATAATTCACCCATAATTAATGCGTGAAGGAATAATGTTGATGTGAGTTTACATACACTAAATAGTTATTTAGAACATTTCCAGTAATTCTCATGTCAAAATGTCTTCAAAAACTAAAAAATAAAAATAAAATTAGCTTCTATGAGGTTTAATTGAGGCTACATGAGTCAAAAGTCTCAGTTAAGTTCACTTTAATTATGCCAAGCTCAAGTTGCTATACCTTTATGTTGATGTATTTTTATCAACAAACAAGCGCCCATGCAGTTGATGATATGTAATTGAATTTTTCTCTACAGTTAACATACATCAACTGAAGTCTGGTCAGCTTTGGAAATGAAAATATATTTTACCTGCAGACTGGGGGCAGACGATCAAAATCCTCTCAACAAACTCATGAAGACCCATTTTAGCACCAAGTGTTAGAGGCGAATCATCCCATCTAGTTATTTTGGAACCTTTTCTATTGCTATTGGTGCCAATTAAATAAGCATCATCTCCATGATTAAATGACACGCTCGGTGTCATAGCAGGAGGCAATGAACTGTTTAGTCTTGGAACCATGCTCTCCCCTTCAGGCACTCTTCCTTTGACAATGAAATCCCAATAACCTGGATCCTTAGCCAAGTAATCGATCAGGTCCATGGTTTGTTTGTGCTTTTCCTTCTGATATTGTAGATATCGGATCCTAGGAGATACTGCAAGTTTTCAGGAAATAAAAAATAGGAAATATAAGGCCAATAAAAACCAACTAAAACACAAATAATTCCTTTTCCAATTGTCATTCACTTCCTTTTTCTGAATATGTTTCTTAATTCCTAAAATAACCTCACAATTGTTGAAGTTTAAATTGGCAAATGTTGTTGTAACTTCTCATTTTTGTTGGCAAGAAGAATGTAGAAATCAAAGATCGAACTTCATGGTGTAAGTGTTACTTAAAGAATGTATCATATACTGTTTATTGATGATAATATGTATATATGAAATAAATAAATTGATTAGGAGAGATTGGTTGCTCACATTGTTTTATTATATTGAAAGTGAGTAACCGAGCCCATCGCACTGTTGCAAAATGCAAGGAAACTGTGTCAATTAAGTACACATTAATAGGGGTAATTACATTTATATATTAAACGAAACAGACACTGACACTAGCTAGCCAGGACAGGTAGATTACCTGGAATACAAGCAAGCTGCAAAAGATCAAATAGAGTGCTGTAATTGGGTGGAAATTTTTTCCTTAGCTTTAGTAGAAACAACACTCCTTCATCCTTCAAAATTCAATTGTAGTAGATTAGTCCTTCTCACTTAACTTTTTGACCCGGAATTACAATATTTCAGTAAACATATAGTTTTAATAATAGGATAACTGAATAAGATTAGCATGCCCATTAATATGCATGCAGAGTGAAAATTTCTTTTCCTTACTTTTTAAGGAGAACCTCTTGTTTTCTTTTCTTTTATAAGATAGTAATTACAAGTACCTTGCATGAGCTTATCAAAAGATCGTTTGTTGATGGTCTCGACAACTCCTCTTCATCGCCTTGGACACTCAGGCATCTCTCTTCCAAGGGAATAACTGTAACATATAAAGGCGTCCAATTCACAGAATTAAGGACATGTAATAATCTAAGAGAAAATGCATTTGTTTGATAAAGTTGAGAAAGAAAGCACACATTCATAGATTAAAGATTCCAGGGAACCCAGTCTCAGTTGGCTCCTGAAGAGCTCAGGTAATGTCACCAGCAATTGTAATGGTGTTACGGCTTGTGAATTGCGCCTTATCATCTGATCCTTGTATTCCTCTGCTATCTGAAGTGCCAGTTCTTTACCAAAAGAAAAAGAGGGGAAACAAATTTAAGCCTTCTGAATTTCTCGACTTAAAATTCAAATTCGATTTAGTAACGACAAAATTGACACAGCTTGCACTGTCCCGGAGAAACTGTATATGAGAGGGTTGGGTTTTGATTAAATCCGATATTTTTATTTGGATTGAACCTAGCTGATTTCTATCAGACCCTCCCTTTTGACTGCATGTCATTGGAGAATTACAAATGGTCAGCATGTGTATATGTTAGGTCCCAGTACAACGAGGAAATCATCAGTTAGACATTTGTCACATTTCATCGAATACTCGCGTGCATTAAAAAGATACACAGAAATATCGACAAGTGTGCGATTACAGTACAATACACTGGTCTGCTAAAACGAGGGAATTTAAACCAAGAGAAAACCGTTCACTACTTGTCATCAATTGATTGTCTCTACTCTCTACCTCACATGTAATAATGGTAAAAGACATTTCACCATGCTGCTTTGCGCTGCCACCTTAATTTGTACAACCAAAAAGGACTATTATGCATGCCATAGGAGTTTTAGCTTTATGCAGCGCACAAACCATATGCAGCAAAAACTGCTCTGTAAAATTCTCTCCTTCGTGTGCTGTATGAAGCCAAAACTACGTTAAAATCTTTACCGAGGTTAATTTATCCTTGTCTCCTTCGAATCCATATCACCCCAGGTACCTGAGGTGCAAGTTATAAATCCAGACCGTTCTTTTAACTTGACACGAATCTCAAAGCAAACCCCCAAGGGTCTCAAATCTCAATATGTACCGGATTGATTTGAGTTTGACAGGGATGAAATTAATCTGAGCCGTTCGTTTTTTCAAATTGCACCTCAGGTACCTGGGGGAACAGACTCGTCTTGTTCACAGTTCACTTGCCAAATAAGAACCCAAAGAGTATGGGCTTTTCTGGGCCACATCGTCTGGTTTAGAAATTCAGCTGATAAAACCCAACAGAATCCATTCGGCTCAATTTCTAACACAGGACTCCTCTGGAGGTTGAACTCAATTTTAGAAATTGAGAAATTACAGCTACCTAAAGCAGAAATAAAATTTTATTAACAAACCTGGTGCATTGCCCATGACAGCACAATGCAACATGGTGGCGCCATCCTCCCTTCTCGCGTCAACCGGGCTCTTCTTATCCACCAATGTCCAAAACACATCTGTTTCCCCATACAGTGCTGCCTTGTGCAAAGGTATCTCCATATGCCTATTCCTCGCCTCTAGTAGCTGAGGATTCTTATCCACCAGTGCTGTTACTACTCTGACATCCCCTCTCGCTGCTGCTATATGCAACGCGGTGTCTCTGTCATAATTTGCTGCCATCACACTTTCTGTCGGCATCTCAGATATTAGTTGGATCGCAAGATCACTCTTTCCATATGCTATCACAATGCTCAATAGCGGATCTTCTGATAGGTTCGCCGGGCCTATATATATGCATTAATAATGAACTTGTTGAAATTGGTATGCTTTGGCTCTATCTTTGATAATTTTATTTAAAATTTTTTGCCCAATCCCATGTGTTCTTCATTTGACGTACTTGAATGTATGTACTTTTTTTTTTTTTATTAAAAGGGCACCATTACACCCAACATTTTTCGATGCTTTTCACAAGAGTCGAACCTGCGTCTCTCTCTCTGTAGAGAGACAGGACTTGTGCCACTGAGCTAAGCCCGCAGTTCTTGAATGTATGTTATTTTTCGTATAGAAAATAAATGCGGTAGGAAATTACTGTCTGCTAATTAGAGATCTCTTGAACTTGCAGGTAAATCAAAACATAAATGTGCATGCCAATATAGAAAAACAACATAAAGGAAAGACCAAAGGTAAGAATTTTCAAAAGATGAACAAAAAACCAAAACATCAGAAAATGTTAGAAATTGGCAACTTCTTTTTAGGAGGAAATGTGTTAGCCATGACCTCATATATTGATATATAGTACAAGGTTATATCTCTCTAGTTTGATTTTGCACCTGGGTAATTTTCTTTCACTAGTTCCGAAAGGTACCCGCGCTTGTTGTTACGTATTGCCGAGTCAATCTCCTCATATTTCTTCATGAAACTTTTATCTATCAAAAGTGTTGGTGCGTCATCCGATGCCGGTGAGGAGAGGTACGGGTATGCCATGGTGAGTGCAAGGCTTTCTCCTCTGTACGTTGTATTTGCATGAAGATGTGAAGATGTGTATAGTAAATTACATTTATGATATTGTATGATAGGAATCCGATTGATCTTCCTTGGCACTCCTTGTGTTGTAATCTATGCAACTTTTCAAGGAAGAGCGGGTGGGTTTTAGTCTTTTTCGATCTTGTGGGACCCAAATGGACAAAATCTCTACAAGAAATTAAATTGGGATGGAATATATTATTCAGTTCTGTCATGAAAAAAGATTGGAGCTTTGAAAAGGTGCTGTGAAAATGATTTGGATGTGATGCGACTTGCTTGTAGAGGAGGAAATGCTTAATTGGATTCTAAATCTATCTCCAATATGGGTTAAGGAATAAGGAAAAAGCTGGAGGGAACGCACATTGGCAAATGACAGGTGTTGAATGCCTTTTTTTCCACTAAAATTTGCAATTATTTTATTTTTATCTCAACTAATTAATTAAGCTAAAGTTAAAACTTGGGGGCCCACAACGCAATTCAAATTGGGCTTACAAGATAGCATACGGCAGATAGCATAGCAAAAGTCCAGTGCTCTAATACTATATATATATGCCTGCATTTGGATTTAATTTGGAGGTGTCAAAGACGGATCCGTATCCTCCCAGCACTCAACACAATTCAAACGGACCCTCCCTCCATATATATATATATATATATATATATATGTACTCTCACCCAGAGTCCGTGTCTATTCCAGATAGCGCAGGGGCAGTAAGCTTTAAGATTCGTGCCAAGTTACAAAACTATTTAGACCGTCCGTTTCAATTGTACTCAGTCAGGTCATCTGGGGGGATGTGAATTCATCAAAGACACTCTTTTATCGTTTACTTCATTTATATTGTATTTGATAAGATGAATATGGATAAGTTTTTATTTTGTTAATTTATCGAGTACAAGTACAGATAAAAATACATTTTTTTTTCCGTTAGCTTACAGTAAATGGAATATATTTTTAATCTATTTTCCAACTGTTAATTCAAATTCACATGGGACAACTTTTTTTTTTTTTTTTATGATTTTGTACTTTACCAAATTTCCATAAAACAGATTAGTTATATTCATTATTCATTTTTTTTTTTACTTTTTCTTGCTTTGGTAAATATTTTACTGGAAGCAAAAATCAGAGTATATCAATAACACTCTTATATTCGTTTTTCCGAGATGTACTATATTTGATAAGACAAGTATGTATAAGATTTCTAAAATTTAATCTTCATTTACAGGCACTTACCAAAAAAAAAAAAAAATTCTTCATTAACATGTTCATAATCAAATATATATCATTCAAAACTAAGCTTCAGCCGCGTGATCAGATTATCTCCACATAAGGTTTGGACCATTTTTGTTTTCAAGAATTTTGAAAAAAATATTAGTATGAATTTTTTTTTGGGTCCGCCTAGCTCTCCCCCGTGAACAATCCCACGTTTCATCCTCGTCAGTTGCATTAATTAAGGTAGTTAGTTAGTTAGAATTTATAACTGTCAGTGTATTTTAGGAATTTGCAGAAGTATTCATATGTAGCACAACTAGTATTCATCCATCTATATGAAGGTATTCACATTTGCAATAGAAACATATTTGGATATATTACAACAAGAAAGTAGGGAACAAACAATATGTGTGGGGGACCGCACAACTGTCAGAGCATTAATTAAGTGGGGGACCGCATAACCGTCAGCGCATTAATTAAGTGGGGACTTCTAACTACCTTCAGCTCATTTTAGAAATTTGCAAAAAAAATATTCATCTGTAACACAACTAGCATTCATCCATCTATATTAAATGTATTCATCTTTGCAATAGAAGCATATTTGGACACATCAATCACTCATCTTTTACACGTTTTTAGAGATGGGTTTTTTTTTCTCCGTTCAATCTAATCAATATTTCTGACGATCTGTGAGGAATTTTGCAAATCTAAAACCACGAATGTCTTCTACACAATTTTCTCTTTCAAATGAGATCCATGATGACATACTTTCGAGTTGTCCGTTGCACAAGTATTCACACCTCGTCATGCAAGTATTCATCCAGCATTAAGCAAGTATTCATCCTCATCGTGTAAGTGTAAATAGTTAATGTACCAAGAGTATTACAAACATATGTGCATACCAAACAAATAAAAAGTATTCATCCATAAGATATCAAGTATTCATACATATAAGTTAAAGTATTTATGCCTAAGATATTAAGTATTCATCCATAAACGTTGAAGTATTCATCTCTAAAACATTAAGTATTCATCCATATGTACTTAGTACGCACTGTTCTAATTCACCATTAATGAAGCTTTGTTCGTTGCAAATAACTCGGATCTGACCCGGCGGTCGACAGTGATGGATCTACTCCGGCGGAGGCGGAGGTGGGAGAGAGAGGAGGCGGAGGTGGGAGACAGAGGAGGCGGAGGTGGGAGGTGGGAGACGGAGGTGGAGGTGGGAGAGGGAGGCCGAGAGGGAGAGGCGGGAGAGGCGGGCGGAGGCGCAGAGGGAGAGGTGGGAGAGGTGGGCGGAGGTGGAGGCGGAGGTGGAGAGGGAGAGGTGGGAGAGGTGGGAGAGGGAGGGAGAAAGAGAAAAGAAATAAATGGAGAAAATTGGGTAATTAATTTGTAGGGCCATTAGGTAGTTAGAATTTTGAATTATAGTTAGAAAAGGTAGTTAGTTAGTTGGGGGATGAAATGGAGGATGGATAGATGGGGAAGATATAATTACCCTTTTTTTTTTGGAGTAAAGGTTGGAGGTCAATGCATCCAACTATTTAATGTTCAAAGGATTGTTCTTTCCGAAATATTAGTATGATTGGCTAAGTGGTTGTATAGAAATTAACTTGGAAATAAATGATTTTGTTTGTCAAAGGAAGCTTTTGCAGGATTTGCATGTCATCATCAAATTTTAGAAATGTTAGTTGGGTGGCTATTTTTGCATGTATGTGTAAATCATTAATTCTTGGTATAAAATGTGAACGTCATGCATATAAAAATTGAAATAATTAATCAACTGCTAACAATGCAGGTTGACTTGAAAGAGGTAGTTAGAAATAATATTTTAGTACATTAAATTAGTTTTATTGAAAATTTTCATATAGTCGATCGATATTAAAAAATTAATGGAGTAAAAGATTAAATGAGATTTTGATAAGTAAATATCTAACTTTAACTTCGGATGGTAAAATAACAAATAGTTTAAATAATCAAAATTTAAAATCCTCCTTCAAATTATCAAAAACAAAAACAATTAAAATAGTTGACAAAATACTACATAATACTGGGCATGCTTATTAATATAACTTAAAGAGTCCCATTGGGAATCTATCAAATTACATATTTTTCCCTTCTAAAATTCATAATATCATATTTACCTTTTTAAATTTTAAAAACTCACAAATTTTTCCAATTTATTGTCTTTTCTATTAAATGATTTTTTTTTTTTTTGCATTTTACCCATTATTAAAAAAAAAATATGTAGCATGTGTAAGATATGTTCCATCTTTAATTGATTGGTTTGTGAGAACAAATGATTCATTTTCCTGTTAGTGATGCACACACGTGCGTATACCTAAATGTCGTTGAAATAAATGATTCATTTTCCTAATACATTTTCCTGTTAGTGATTCATTTTCCATTTTTTTTTGTTGTTGTTGAAATAAATGGTGGTCCATATCGTTGCCTATATGGACCATATCTTCAAAGAAGGAAGGCAACAGCTGGGGGAATCAATCAGAGTTATTACATTCCCATTATACTACTATTACATTCCGATTTTACTACATTCCCATTTTAGATAATTGTATTAGGAAACAAATCTCCCTATTCTCTCTAATCTCTCTATATATTCTCTTCTCCTCTATGTAATCATCATCAGAAAAATAATAGAAAAAGTGTGAGTTTGGGTGTGGAGGACGTAGGCACCGAATTGGTGCCGAACCTCGTTAAATCTTGTGTCTTTCTCTATTTCCGTTTTTCTGTATACTTATACACGGGCCGTGTACTATTCTACACGGACCGTACAAAGAATTACGACTTTCTACATGGTATCAGAGCACCAGGCGTAGGTGTAGATCTAACAGGGGAAATTTGAGATGGACGACCCTAGCATGAAGACGAATGGAGAGAAGATCCCAGACCCCAGCGCTGACATGACCCTGCTTCAAGCGCTGAAGGAACTTCTCTCCTCACAGAAGGCGACTGTCGTACCGATTGACGTACCGATTAACTCAACCACTGTTAAACTCGACGGAAACAACTATGGCCTGTGGCTGTCCATGATGGAGACGCATCTGGCCGGCAAGGGCAAGTTGGGATATGTGAAGGGCGACAAACAAGCACCCCTAGTAGGCGATGTGGGGTATGAACAGTGGAAGATGCACGACTCGATGGTGAAAGGTTTGATTCTAAATTCCTTGGATCCGGCTTTGATTGGTAATTTTCATCGGTATCCCACATCAAAGGAGGTATGGGATGCTTTAGCCACAACATTTTTTCATGGATGTGACTCCTCTCAAATTTATGATCTTCAATAGAGGGTTTATATGTTGTATCAAAAGGGGGGGTCGTTGGAGAAATACTATAATGAATTACAGGGGTTGTGGAAGGAAATTGACTTCAGGAGGCCAAATCCCATGACATGCACGATGGATATCGAGAGGCACAACCTATGGGTCCAGCAAGATCGTGTGTACAAGTTCCTTGTTGGGCTAGATGATCGTTTGGATAGCACTCGAGTCGACATAATCCAGACGGTACCCCTCCCAACTATCGAGCAAGCATATGCCAGAATTATACGGGAGGAGATGCGGCAAAAGGTGATGTGTGGCAACAGTAACTCAAACTCTGTTGTTATGGCGGTGAAGGGCACGGACCGGACAAACTGGAACACGGACCGCACAGGTAGTCACACCGCCCGTGCATCTGAGGTATCTCTTTCTCTTAAAACTGAAACAAACCAGGGAAAAGGGAAACGAGTTGAAGGAGGTGGATGTACTCACTGCCACAACCCAAAGCACACTAGAGAGACGTGCCTTCAGCTGAATGGCTATCCAGACTGGTGGCATGAATTGAAGGAGAGAAAAGGAACAGGTAAGAAGGGACAGGCTCACCAGACGGTGTACACGGACCGTGCAGGAGGGAGCACGGATCGTACAGGTCAGAACCCGAGCCACAGAAGCAACACCGGATAAGCGTCTCTGACACTAGAAAATTTTGTTGAAGGTACAGAGGGTGGTGCTGAGAAAGGTAATGTTTTTATTGCACATAATCTAGAAAAATGGGTAATAGACTCGGGAGCAACTGATCACATGACCTATCTAGATTCTGATCTAGATAAAATCCACGAATCAAACAGGAAAGAAATTGTGAGTGCAAATGGGATTAAATCACCAGTTATAGGGTCGGGAAATGTTTCTGCTACTTCATCTCTATGTCTAAAACAAACACTACTAGTCCCTTCGCTGACCACGAGACTCATATCAGTGGGAAGATTAACTGAAGACTTAAACTGTGCTGTTCTAATGTACCCAAAATTTTGCATTTTTCAGGACATCCTCACGAAGGAGATACTTGGGCGTGGTATTAAGCACAATGGACTGTATCACCTTGAAGATGAGAGTATTGGCTTCGCATGTTTGACTGGACGGAGTGTTCAGACGGATAATATTTTGTTATGGCATAAGAGGTTAGGGCACCCTTCTGTTGGTTATATGCGGAAGATGTTTCCGTCATTATGGGTTAATGTATCAATTTCTGAAATTTCATGTGAAACTTGTATTAAAAGTAAGATTCATAGAAACACGTATCCTAGTGCTTGTTTTAAGAATTTGGAATTTGGTGATTTAGTTCATTCTGATGTGTGGGGTCCAGCCCCAGTTACCTCTATTAATGGAGAAAGATGGTTCGTTTTTTTTACTGATGATAGTACCTGAATGACCTGGTTATATCTTTTAAAAACTAAGGATGAAGTTACCACATGCTTTCTAGAATTTTTGAATTTGGTCCAATGACAGTTTGGGAAAAAGATTAAGATTCTTAGAAGTGATAATGGGAGGGAGTATGTGAATAATTTCTTGAGGAAGTATTTTAGAGATAACGGAATTGTCCATGAAACATCCTGTGTTGGTACTCCCCAACAGAATGGAGTGGCCGAAAGGAAGAATAGGCATATTTTAGAAATTGCACGGTCATTATTGTTTGAAAGTCATGTGCCCCAAAATTTCTAGAACCACGCTATATCTACTGCTGTATACCTCATGAATAGAATGCCCTCACGAACCCTAAATTTTCTCACTCCATTACAAAAACTAGCCTCATTTGTAGAAATCCCTTCAACATTGACCTTGGCACCTAAAATTTTTGGTTGTGTAGCATATGTGCATGTTCCGCAAGAGAAGAGAACAAAGTTAGAACCATGTGCCATTAAATGCATGTTTATTGGGTA
Organism: Carex myosuroides; assembly: GCA_028015225.1. NCBI lineage: Eukaryota > Viridiplantae > Streptophyta > Magnoliopsida > Poales > Cyperaceae > Carex > Carex myosuroides. The sequence goes on along the minus strand of CM051489.1, from coordinate 145,357 downwards.
TGAGACTAATCAGAAAGGGTACAAATGCTTTGATCTAGAAACCATAAAGACCTATGTCACAATGGATGTAACTTTCTTAGAGAGTGAATCTTGCTTCCCAAACCAACCAATCCCAGTACCAGTACAAGGGGAACCAGATTACCAAGTATGGTGGGATAATCAGGAGAACACTAACCCAGTTCATATACCAGAGGACAATGACCAAGCACCAGAAAATGCGTCTGATGATGCGGACCGCACAGCCGACTACACGGTCCGTACATCAGAGGACACGGACCGTGCATCCGGGGATCGGGACCGTACATTGGTTGATGAAGCAGAAAGTCCAGAGGCAGATGTGATACAGTCCCACGAGGATTCAGAAGACATACCACTCTCAAGTTCTCCTGAGGTAAGTTCTCTTATCCCTGAAAGAAGGTATCCCATTAGAGCCAACCGAAATGTAAGACCAAAGAGGTATAACGAAGAAGGGTATTCGATATCTAATTATACCAGCACTGAAGGGTTGTCCAACTTGGTACAAACCTTTACTAAGAAATTATCGAAAATTCGAGTACCAAACACTGTGGGAGAAGCACTACATGATCCCAAATGGGTTGAAGCCATGGAAACTGAGATGAAAGTCCTAGAAACCACTAAAACTTGGAATTTGGTAGAACTTCCAACTAGGAAGAAAACAGTAGGATGCAAGTGGGTGTTTTCTGTGAAATATGATGCTACAGGTAAAGTTGAACGCTATAAGGCACGGTTGGTTGCAAAAGGGTACACTCAGACATATGGTATAGATTTCCAGGAAACTTTTTCCCCAGTTGCAAAGCTTAACACAGTTCGAGTTTTATTATCTTTTGCAGCAAACCTTGACTGGCCCCTACATCAGTTTGATGTGAAGAATGCATTTCTGCATGGTGATTTAGAAGAGGAAATCTATATGGATCTACCGCCATGATATTTCCACCAAAACAATAAGAAACTGGTGTGCAAGTTGGAACGGAGTCTATATGGCTTAAAACAGTCCCCCCGGGCATGGTTCGGGCGGTTCTGTAAGGCCATGAAGAGCTATAACTACAATCAAAGTGATTCTGATCATACTCTGTTCTTCAAGCATCATCAAGGCAAGGTAACTATCTTAATTATCTATGTTGATGACATGATAATTACAGGGGAAGATTACTATGGAAATCAAGTGGCTCGAGCAGAAGTTATCACAGGAATTTGAGATGAAGGATCTAGGTGGTCTAAATTACTTCTTGGGAATAGAGGTACTGCGCTCAAAGGACGGTATATCTCTATCACAGAGGAAGTATACACTTGACTTACTTGCAGAGGTGGGGATGATCGATTGTAAGCCAGCTGATACACCCACAATTCCGAACCTGAAGTTTGAAGATGACCCAGAAGATCCGGAGGTGGATCGGGAAGCCTATCAGAAATTAGTAGGTAAACTCATTTACCTATCTCATACTAGACCCGATATTGCATATGCTGTGAGCATGGTGAGTCAGTTTATGCAGGACCCGAGAAAACAACACATGGATAATGTGATAAGAGTTTTGCGGTATCTAAAGAAAACTCTAGGGAAAGGCATTCCGTTTAGGAAAAATGGACACTTGGATGTTTGGGGATACACAGATGCTGATTGGGCTGGAGACAGAATAGATCGAAAGTCAATGTCAGGATACTTCACCTTTGTGGGAGGAATGCCGAGCACATAGAAACAGAATGTGGTTGCACTGTCAAGTGCAGAAGCAGAATGTGGTTACATGGAGAAGTAAGAAACAGAATGTGGTTGCACTGTCAAGTGCAGAAGCAGAATTTCGAGGAATGTCGAAGGGCCTATGTGAGTTGTTGTGGTTGAGAAAACTTATGAATGAATTGAAATATGGGCCAAAAGGAGAAATGCGACTACATTGTGATAATAAGTCAGCAATTGAGATAGCCCATAACCCAGTACAACACGACAGGACCAAGCACATAGAAATTGATAGACATTTCATCAAACAAAATTTGGAAGAAAAGATCATCTCATTTCCATTTGTAAGATCAGAACAACAGTTGGCAGACATGTTAACAAAGGCGGTATCAACCAAGTGCTTTGAAGATTCGATTGCCAAGTTGGGTATGGTAGATGTCTACCTACCAACTTGAGGGCGGGTGTTGAAATAAATGGTGGTCCATATCGTTGCCTATATGGACCATATCTTCAAAGAAGGAAGGCAACAGCTGGGGGAATCAATCAGAGTTATTACATTCCCATTTTACTACATTCCCATTTTAGATAATTGTATTAGGAAACAAATCTCCCTATTCTCTCTAATCTCTCTATATATTCTCTTCTCCTCTATGTAATCATCATCAGAAAAATAATAGAAAAAGTGTGAGTTTGGGTGTGGAGGACGTAGGCACCGAATTGGTGCCGAACCTCGTTAAATCTTGTGTCTTTCTCTATTTCTGTTTTTCTGTATACTTATACACGGGCCGTGTACTATTCTACACGGACCGTACAAAGAATTACGACTTTCTACAGTCATTATGCATGTGTTACAAGTAAATAAATGAACCATTCGCCCACACAAACTGACCAAGTAGGTCCTTTACACATGCTACATAACTTTTATTTTTTTTAATAAAAGAAAAAAATCTGAACTTTGTAAATTTCAAATGAGTTTTAACAAAGAAAATGCAATAAATTAGGTAATTTTTTATTTATGAAATTTAGAATGATAAATATGATATTATGAATGCTGATATATGTAATTTCAAGGTCTTTGTGGGATATATTATATATTCTCTCCATAGAAATATTATATCTCACTTAATTAAACTGTAAACATGCATGCTCATAACTAATTAAGGTAATGCCAAACGATTAAACATCTATATATGTTAGCATAATCTTAACCATTTTTCTTTTCATTTTTATTTTCTTTTGTACGTAATCTCATAATTTTAACAGTTGATTTGACCTGATTGAACTGCTTGCTGATCTCCATTATATTTTTTAATCGATTCCAACTTGATAATTAATATCGAAGCGAATGGCGCATACATAATTAATTACTTCGTCAACAACTAACCATTTTATGCCTACGGGCTTTATCATCAGAGAAAAAAAAAAAAAAAACTGACCATTTTATGGAGCGGATTCTTTGTGACGGCTATTGTGTTGCCACTGTACTGTTTGTTCAGAAGAAAGGTAATTAAATATCATTAAGAATATATGGCCTCACTGCTTTACGGCACAGAATTATTAACGCTAACTTATAATTAAAAGTCAATATATACAACTTTAATTTTTATTACTGCATCTATGTTCAAGTTTTTTTATTTAGTGTTTTTTATTGTGACAATTAATGACTATTTTTATTATTTTTTTACTTCTAAATTAATTTTCACTTTATTTAATGTTGATTACTTCTAAATTTTCACTTTAATATATAGAAATTTACTTAGTATTAATTGTAACATGACTTATAATGAAATTTTTATTGGATTTTATTAATTGCCTACAAAATACAAACAATAAGTAAAAAAAGAATTTCCGCTATGGACCGATAATTTCTCCCTAAATGTCCGTAAGCCGCTATACACTATAAATAATGCTCATAACTATGACCCGCTATCCGTTATTTAAATCTTCAATAAAAAAAATAAATCTGAAAGATATTCATATCAACCTTGATCTACTCATTTTCTATTTTTTTACCACATTTTTTTCCTCTAATCAGCACTTCGAAGTGGATATATATATATATATATATATATATATATATATATATATATATAGTAGATTGATTCTCATCAGGTTAGGAAAAATCGTTAGAATATTAATTAAAATTGCGGGCTCAAGTTCTAAAATAAAGTGGATTGTAGATTGAGGAACAAAAGCAAATAGTTAACTCTCATTAAAAATAAACATCAAAAGACTAATTAACATTAAACCAGAGTTTATAGCCTTTAAAATAATAGAAAAGAAGAAATTATTGTTGGTTTAAATTAAGGTGAGAATTAAGTTTGATCTATCTTTATCTCAATTAAAAAAAGAAGACATTATGCTAGTGTTATTAATTTGAATATTTTTTAGGACAAAAGTATATATATATCCCCCTTAAATTTTTCATGCTTCCAGATCCATCAACTAAAGCTTCACCATAAACACATTAGCCATTATCTACATATAAGGTAACACGTGACTAGCACAGAAGATGAAACACTCTTCCATCAGCTATCAGAAGGAAGTTAAGATTTCAGGTGTGATAGAATCACCAAGATGAACACTCGTTTGTTTTTGTGTGCTTTGGACCATGTCAAATGTGCATTAGTTGTTATAGTACTACCAAAAAAGGGTAAGATGTCTCACAATTTTCTCCTCTATTTTGCCTATAGCAATCAAACCAACTTCACCAAATCCCCAACTACCAAAAATGCACAAGCACAATACCATCCTGCATCAGATATGCTGCCCACATTACAAGCTAACATAACTTCTGGGATTAATTACACTTTACAAGCTTAACGCTCTAAGTTACATGAGACTTGACACCTTTATTGGATTAGTGTTTTTCTTCTTCTTTGTTACAAGTTTGGAGAAAGAAAAGCATGGGAGAAGAGCTCATCACTGCTCAGTACAAGCTAAATATACATTGCAAGGAATGCGCTCGCTCCGTGGAAGAAATTTTCTATCAACATGAAGGTTATGTTTTGGTTTTTACTGTTAATTTGAAAACCTTCATAGGTCTTCTTTTGCCTGACTTTTACAATTGTAGACATGAATGTCCAATTAATGAACATAATAGGAGTAGAACTAGGGTGCTCCTAAGCTCACCAAGCCCTTCGTGAGCGCGACTCTAAAACCTATCAAATTGACTTCAAACGACATTTTCAAACCGTTAGATGTTCAATCTATATTAAAATGTGCTTGGAGACCAAATTTTACATTTTTTGGAATTTTTTTACTATTTATTAAGATGGTTTGAAAATCGCTGTTTTTATTAAAATTCTGCACCATTGGAAAACAGCGATTTTCAAACCATCTTAATAAATAGTAAAAAAATTTCAAAAAATGTAAAATTTGGTCTCCAAGCACATTTTAATATAGATTGAACATCTAACGGTTTGGAAATGTCGTTTGAAGTCAATTTGATAGGTTTTAGAGTCGCGCTCACGGAAGAGCTTGGTGAGCTTAGGAGCACCCTAGTTCTACTCCACATAATAGTTCCCTAATTCATTGATAAAGAAATACACATTGTCATTTTCTTGATTAAAATCAGTGGCTCCTAAAGACAATCAGCATTTAGAACTGATGTGAAGAGCGTTTTAAGGCAACACAATTAGTTTTTAAAACTTTAGCAACATCGTATTGCTAATGAAAAGTTTCCTGAAAAGAAAAGCGGCTTATTCTTTCATGAAGGATGTGAGGTATTTGAGGTTAATTATAGACAGCGGTTGTTAGTTTGGGACTATTGCTTTGGGAATTTGTGAAGTATATACGTACAATATTAGCAAAAATTTATTCGTTTTGTTATATATATTCACTGGTGTCATACTAAAGATCTTTCTCATTTAAATTAGGAAGAAATTAAAGATATCTATTCATTGTTGGGGTTTAAAATATAACATATGTTAATTAAGTTTTCAATTTTAACAAATTATTCTCGTTTATAATTTCAAATCATCATGGAAAAAACAAACAGGGGTTCGAAAGGTGGAAGTTGATGTGGGAAAAGGTATAGTAACGGTGAGAGGCGTCAAAATTGACATGGTCAAAATAAGAGAAGTATCCGAGAAGAAATGCAGAAGAAAGGTTCATCTACTTACTCCTATTCCAGAGAAGAAAGAAGAGAAGAAAATAGAGAAGAAAGAAGAAATAAAGAAAGAGGTATTTAGCACTTTTTTTTGAGTAAATCGACTAACTACATATGACCATGTTCCCATAGTAAATGGTATTTTGTTTTCCTGTTATGGAGTATACAGTATATATAACATTTTGATCGAGACAAGATCAGATACCACAGTTTACAGTTTAGTACATTTTCAATACCCAGAAAATGGTGTCAGGGGTAGGAAAAGTTTTTCAGACTGAAATTCCGTGCATAATCGGTTGTTTTTTTTTTGTCAAAATTGAAAAAGAATATAAGATAATTAAATAAGAAGAAAACAGTGCTGAAACATTCAAAATTAGGTATTTTATTAGCAATACATCAAAGCAAGAACTTGCAGAAACTAAATTTCGTCTTAATACAATTTCGGACTCAGACATACACAGATTTCAGTTTAATATTGACCCAACTATAATGGCAATGACGGACAAAAATTAAATTTCAGAAGAACAAGGTAAATTTAAAACATTATGCCTACAATTAAGTAGCAATATATTCACACCTCACAACTCTAAATATGATTAACCTTTGGTTAAGAAACATAAGAAAAATAAAACGGCCTATTTATTTTGATCTTTATATTATTAAAATAAATGCTCTTTTTTTCTTTGAATTGTACCCAACATTTTTGCTGTCTTTGCGAACTCAGTCGTTTGGGCCAATACCCTGGACCCAAGCAATTAGCAACCTTTCGAAATATTTCTTGATCCACCATTAAACAATACTTGTATATCAAATTAAAATTATCAAATCTTTCCAATTAAAAATTAATTTTTTTAATTTAGTTAACTTTTGGAATCTAGAATACCTAGTTACAGCATTGAGCTGTTAAGGAAGTTCTGTGACCTTAATTTCACTTGGTTTCAGACTATAACTGATTAATTATTAGAAACCAATAGAAAGATAGTAACCTCAGAACCAGAAGCCAAATATAAGTACTAATCGATGTCTGTCTTATAGTTATACCAATAAGCATTTCGTGTTCTCTCCATATATATGGATATTAATTAGTTAGTTCTTCTATGTTAACTAATTCCACTTTTGTCCATATGACAGGAAATTTTCACCTATGATGTAAAAGTATTCATGCACTGTGGCAGGTGTGAAACCATCATCAAGGAGGAGATCATGAAGCACAAGAGTATTTATTTCACCTTTACAATGCTTGACTATCTTGGTTGATCAACAAATTAGGTAAACAGATCAATTAATCTAACCAGTAATCCGCAATACAAGCAGGTGTTCACAGTGTCAAGACAGATCGTAGCAAGCATGTATGCACCGTAGTGGGAACAATAAAAGAAGAAACTCTCATTGAACACATAAAAAAAACAACCCGAAAAAAGGGCACGATAATATCGAAGAAGGTGGAGATTATAGAGGAGAAAAAAAAGGTGGAGGTTAAAGAAGGTAAAGGTGGCATTGAGGTGAAAAAGGAAGAAATAAAGGAGAAAATAGAGGTAGAAGAGATCAAGCACAAGGAGGTGGTGGCTCCATACTTTATCCCATGCTCACACCCCCGTTTTGTGGATTATTCACACCCTGACAACTACAATTATGGAGGTTATGGGTGTACACCACATAATTTAGGATACCACAGTCGACCGGAGTACAATTACAGGGATATACCCGAATTCAAGAATTTGAACTATCCTCCCTTTCTACATTGCACACACTCGCCGGAGTTTCTTAATGACGAGAATCCATATGCTTGTTCTGTGATGTAAAATAGTCAAATGTGACTTCATCAATTCATACTAGTTTCTAAGAGCTCTTTACCAACTCATCTATTTATATATGTGGTATAAATTTTGTTTTGGATGAATAATTAATGAAAAAGGGAGACATGATTTGTGCCAGAAAGTAGTTGAATACTGGAAATCAAGATAAGTAATTTTTATTTATAAAAGATATAACAACCATGCCTAGTTGAAGGTTTTACCCGGTGAGTTTCTGTGCATTCATAAAATGATACAAGTATTACATTGATAAAATAGAATGAACTATTGAACATGCATAATATTGCTTATTATTGAGCCAACTATATTATAACAGAAACAAGAATATGCTCATCTTAATTAGACGATCTGGTTAGTTGCTCATCTTAATTTCAAATGTAAGAAAAAGTTGAAAAATGATATACAAGGTGACCTATATAAGTTAAGTACTACTGTCAGGACTAATTAATAATAACTATAGTCATATAATTACTGATTGAACAAATTATATGGAAACTATGCAAAAAAAAAAATCGAATATAAATGTGTGCGGAACAATAGCTTGACCTACTCCAGCATTGAAAAGGCAATAACCCAAAGAAGAAATAAATAAAAGATGACCTTACAATATATTGATAATCAGAAAACATCAATCTGCATAGATTTTCTATATCTTGGTATGAAATTTGAAGTCATTAAAAGAAGTTGAACTATAGTAGGTGGACAACCTGAGGTATCATTAGTAGGAGGAGAGAAAATTTGTGTTTCTGTGTGGAAAAGTAGATTCCAAGTTAAATATCCCTACAAGTAATAAACTAGGCATTATAAATTTTCAAACAATATAGAAGAGTTTGAGGATATATTAAAAAAACATTAATTAATCAAGAGAAGTTCAAGAACTAAAAATCAAATAATTTGTTGCTTCGTTTAAGAAAGAAAAACAACATGGGTAGAAGAGACCATGTTGTTTTTCTAAGATTAGGGCAAGAAAAATCTATTTTCATCAGAAAGTTTCTCAACATAATTTTCAATATCAGATAAATATTGGCATGGCATTAAAAATACTTATTTTAAAGCTTCTCAATATTAATCTGTAAGTACCACAAAAAAATCTCTACAACAAAAAATAATATTATTGAGTAATCTCAAGGTCAACCTAATTATTTTAGTTGACATGATGACCAAATATCATTTATATTAGTGTAAAATTAATGGTTTTAAGTTAATCCAATAAAAGTTCATGCATATCACTAAATTTGGATTCCATGCTTTTGATGCTTGAACATTATTATTGGTTTTGTATATATAATAATGATTGAAATATACTATTATCAATCAATAAGAAGGTTATATCATAAGTATTCAAAGGACAGATAAAGAAAAATAACATTTTTCTTAAATGATGGTATATTTTAATTAAATAAAACATGTCTATTATATATAATTGATCACTAAACAATATAAAATTTATATTGTGATATTGTCTGACAAATATAGATACGAAAGGGGCACATGTTATTAATTTAAAATATGTAATCTCTCAACTAAATAATAACTTGAGTATAGAAATTACTAAGACAACAATAGAAGCACAAATTGTGCAATATTACTTAAAAATAGGCACAAAATAATTTTGTTTACCTAGGCAGGACACCGATCATTTTAATATTAGTATTTGAAGCTCACATTTATACAGCATTAAATAGCATAGGGGGACAGAGAAACACTGCACAAACAAAGAAGTAATCCTTTCCTTACATTATATATCTTTTAATGGGCATCATACATGCATGCTAGCTAGTCTATACCACTTAAAAAGAATCTTTGAATGAGCAATTCCCAAGATGTCCCGTAGACCAATATTTTGTTTCCATTTCTTTAGTTTTTGGTTTTTGATGGAATGGAACATACACAGGTGTAAAATATTGGTTGAGCTGAACTGTGGTTATCCATTTCCCGTGGCTTGTTTAATTAATGCATTCCATTTAACAAGGGCATGCACACGTGAGAACTGAGAAGGATAGATTTTTGCACCATTTTTAAGATCTACCGAAATACAATATATATCAGCTAAAAAAATGATCCATGTCGGCCTCTTCATATACTTATTAGTGGTTCAGGTACAAACTGAAGTGACCAAATCATTTGAATTATCTAATGCATGCCTGGGAGATCCAACGTTAAGATAAACAATATTAAAAAGGAAATGTACATATAGCTATTCGCATGGATATATTAAAGAGAAAAGATGTACCCTAATTAGTGATAGTTTCTAGGGTCTAACAACTGATAAGCTGGGAGAAAATAAGTGTTAATTAAGTGAGTTTTATAATAGCTACGAACAATAAACAAGTGTTAATCAAGGCCTGAGGTCTCAGGCTCAAAGCCCATTTCTTTATGAAAATAGACTAAATCCCATCAAGTACAAGAGCAAGAACAACAGAAAAGAACTTGGAGACAGCCACACAACAAACAATGAGATCTAAGGAGACTTAAACAAAGAAGGGGTAAACAAAAAAAAAACAAAGAGGGAGAAAGAGGAAGCAATGATAAAGATGAAGAAGAAAGATGAACTAATTGTACAAAGATATCCTTGTATGCGCATTCTAACCTTTGATCCAATCTTCGAATCAAGCTGTGCAGCTCTGTCAGCCAAGTAATCGATTGCTCCTTCTAGAATTGAGGTCTTACTGCGCCGGCACCAGCCCAACCCTGCCCGTCAGACATCTGCGGCATACTTAATGGCAAATTAAAGAAGGGCAATCCTCCTGCTGATGGATCAGGATACGGTGTACCGTTTCCTCCCCCGCCTGTCCCGTGCCCATCAACACCCGCACCAGGAGCTGCCCCTGTCGGGGGTTGCATCTGCAGGGATGGCGGTGCGGGCTCCTCCTCATCTAACGGCAACCGCTCATAAGCCACGTTTGCAAATGATGCTGCAATCACTATCACCGGACCGGAAGCAAACAACGCACCAACTACGTTTCCACCTACTACTTGCCCTTGTCCACCAGCAAGAAATATTGTCAGGCTGGTTGCTCCAGGTGGGGCCGGGGGCGGGAGGAAGGATCCCGAGAGAGAAAGGATCTCAAACCGACCATGTAGGGTAACCACTGACCCGGTAGCTGACGGCTGGCGGAGACTCACGTTTGTCACGGTGCCGCTCCCACTCAGCACACAGATACCACGTTGACGGCGGCGCGCATAGGTTGCAATACAATCAAACACATCACACCCACTCCCGACCTCCAATATATGCGCCCGTAGTGTGTTGGCGCTCTCGCGGGTAATTATCACAGGTGGCTTTGGTTTATTTTTCGAACCTGGTGGACGGCCACGGGGGCGGCGACCTCCTATGTCACTACCGCCAGATGTCACGAGTTCGAGACCGTGTGCACTCGAGGATCCATCGTGGTCGCCATTATTGTGGTTGCTGTTATTGTTCTCTTCTTCATCAGAATCAGGTTTTGAAAGGTGTTGAAGGTGCAAATCAGGGCGGTGGTGATGGAGCGGGTGGTGCATGAACCGGGAAGCTGCAGTTCCTAGATCCAGGCCCGCCATGGGCTCATTCAAGGGGAGAAAAAAAAAAAAGGAATTATTGAGAAAAATATTGTGTGAGAGGAGGTTTTCTGGATTAAAAAAAAGATTGGAAAAGGGGCAGAAACTGTATTTAAAGATCAGTATATATTTTATGTTGTTAAGTTTGCTGAATAAAGAAGGGAACAGGAGAAAACAAAAGCAAAGAGAGAAGTGATTTATTTAGGGGTTGGAGGAGAAAGAAGGAAAGAGGGATCGGAGAGAAAGAAATAATAATAGTAGAAAATGAGAGATCGAGTGTGGAGAAAGGGAGGGTTGTGAGACAATTAAGAGAAAGAAAAAGAAAGAGAGAGGTTCGAGGTCCCGCAAGTTGGAGATTATTAAGATAAATTATTATTCTATTATGACGCCCCAAATTGCACCTATATATATATATATATATATATATATATATTGCTTCAGTTAGAGCAACGCATGTTATTCCTTCTCAGAATCGGTGACTAGTTGACTACTAAATATCATTTTTCAGATACAAATTAATTTCATCTTGTGTTTTAGCTAGAAAACCTTTTATCCATACATTTTCATCAAGTTAATTTATTCAGTTCTACATAACAGTTAATTCTAGAGAAATTCAAACTTTGAATACCCATCTCTCCTATGAAAATAATGTACATCTTCATCCTTTCTATAAACTTTGTATCATTAAAAATATATATTCTCTTGTTCATGTTTGTTATTATTCTCGTTAATTCTTATATATGATACTCAATTAATACTTATAATTCCAAAATAATTATTTACATTTTTTATATTTTATCTTAATGTTCTATGTATTACCGAAATAAATAAGAACACAACTGCTGACATTTTTGTTGTCTCATGCATATTGAACATTAACAATTCAGAGTACATTTATTTGCAATATAAGAACATTTTTAGCCATATTTGTTTTTTTTCTAATAGAAGATTTTGTTGTCTTTCTCTAGTCAATTGGACATGCAGCTACTTCTAATTCTATATTCAAATTAATTTTACTGTTATATATATCAACTGCATGCGGCTTCGAAGATGAATTTTTATTTCGTTCTTAATTACTTAATATTAACAAAAGATTTATGTCTTGTATGCTTGTTGTATTGCTGATAAAACTTTGGAGCTATTAATTGGTTGGATGCAATTAAATTAAAAGATTTTCTCATTTGGTCACAACTACTTTAATCGTTAACGTTATATATATGACGGCTCTTACTATATTTATCTCAAATATGAAGTTCTGGCCACATGATTAATCAGTACTAATTAATATAAACTATTATATATTATTATAGTAAACCACATATCCTAAAAAATTAACCAACATGCCCTTTATATATATGTTTGTTGTTCTTTTTTCTTAATCAATCATGGTAATATTTTTTTAGTATTAATCATGTTAATTAGCATTTGTTTGTTTTAACTTTCAATGGTGCCACTCGGCGTGAGAGCAACACATGTATAAAATAATTGTGGAGAGAAGAGAGAGAATGAAAGGAAAGGGTCCGGAGGGGGGCAGAGAGAGCGAGAGGGAGCAGATGTAGTGGTGATGGTGATGGTATGGGTGTTGATTGGTTGATTGGCTAAATGAATTTCTTAAACTATGGTTAAGGGGCACTAAACCAGGGTTAATAATGGGAAGTGGACATCAGAGGTTGGTTAATGAGTGGAGCGCAAGTGACTAGAGGTTGATACGGCGCAGCTAGTGGTGGTATTATATATTTTGAGCCTTCTGATATTCTGTGGCAGAGGTATATATATATTCTCACAGTATATATATAATATATAGGACCTGGAGGGAGACTATATGGTAATATGCATACTACGGGTCAACTCATATTATGGATCTATATCTCTATTTTTAAAATTCGAACAGTCGATCCGAACTGCTAAACTTGATCTCTATATGAAAATATATATACTTAGAGGTAAAGTTTTTTATTTTTTAGAATCTTTTTACTACTTTGTTAGATAGGTATAAAATTATTACTTTCGGATGGTCCGTAATTTTTAGATAGAGTGATTTCTATCAATCTAAAAAAATAGTAAAAAAATAAAAAATTTGGTCTCCAAATACATTTTCATATGGAAATCATATTTAACGATTCAGATTGATTGTTTTGAATTTTAAAATTGATGTTGATATAAATCCATATAGCACGGGTCGGGTCGATTAGTAATATGCATATTAATTACCATAGCTATAGCGGAGCCTCACTTGTTCCTACATCGAACAAGGATGTTCAAGTATGTGGAATATTATATTGGAAGTCTTTTTATTATTTTATATATATGTACAGGATCTCACTAGCTAATATTGCAAAATATATCAAGCACTAGCTAGCTACATAGTTCATTGGGAGCACAATAACTTGATTTTATATACTAGCTGAATTTCCATATATTTATGTTATAAATAAAAGAGAAAGAGTACTGTCGACTTTTTTTTAAAACTTGGAAGAAACATATATATATATATATATATATATATACAGTCAACAATAATTTAAATGCAGAAACCTGCTAGTAGCTAGGTTTCCATTTCTATATATATAATGGAGAGGATCTCTGATCTCCCTCTCTCCCCCCGTTCTTTCTGAAAATAAATTAGAATTAGAATACTAACTACAAAGGTCTATATTATTTTTCCTTTTATGGTTAATTAATAGTCAGCTAGAGATTCCACATAAGTACCATGGCTAGGGTTTCAAGATGGATATATGGCCTGGGCCATGGATTAATTACTCTGTGGGTCCTCTTCTTCTTGAGTGTATATATATATATATATATTTTTTCATATAAATGAACCAAAGCATTCTACGGAAGGTCAACATGCATCGTTATTTACAATGCATTATATATATATATATATATATATATATATATATATATATATATATATATATATATATATATATATATATATATATATATATATATATGTTTGTTGATATTTTAGTCGATTAATTTTAACCACATTTGTTTTTACGTATATTTTTTCATACGTGAATATTCTAATTTGAGCTAAATAAAAGATACATCATATATTTTCATTAAGTTCAACTAGAATGCATTTATAATCATTGTGTGTGTGTGTGCGTGTGTGTCTATATATATATATATATATGTGTGTGTGTGTGTGTGTGTGTTGATGTTTTTTTTTTATTAATTCTGGTCACATTTCTGATGACAAAATCATCAAAACTGACAAATAAACTCTAACTTATATTTTTTTGTATGAATTAATTTATTAGGTTAAATAAAAACATATACATCGATCAAATGTTATGCATTGTCCATCTGGTCCTTTTCGGTGTCAGGCAGCATCGTGCGAACAGAGGAACTCGTGAGATTTATGATCCTTGATGTCACTCGTGAGGTTTGCACCTCAAAATTTGGGTATGGAGAATTAATGGGAGTACGTTACCACCCTTGTTGTCTCATGAAGGCTGAGAGTTTGAGCCATTAATATATTGTAGCCTTGGAATTTAGGTTTTCTAGCTGAAGGTTGAGATTATGGTCCTTGACGCCTTCTGATTTAATGAAGTCCAGCATCTGAATCAGAATTAAGCTTTATGCAAATTCAGGTTACATGAACGTGTGGTACTGATATGATGAATCTGAAATGATATATATGCTAACCTAGATTTCAAGAAACGAATATTCAAGTTTCAAATTAAAGACCGGAAATTTGTCTGCTTATTGGTCTTCCATTTAGGGTTTTATTTGGTTTAAGGGAATTTGACTCCTTAATTTTGGGTTTGATCATAATTGGTTGATTTGAGGGAATTTGGCTCCATTTAGATTTGATTTTAAATTTGATTAATTTGAGTAAATTTGTCTCCTTTTGACAAATATTATTTAACACATTTTTGTCATGGAACTATTTCATGAAAGTCATAATTTTAGTTTAATAATTTTCATTAAATTGATGCCTTATGCATTTAATTTGTCAATTTTCATTGAATTAATTAATTTGGTTAATATCAGAAAATTAGATTTGGGTATTTCATAAAATTAATAATTTGTAAATTTCATGAATCATGATTTGTTTGGCTTAATTTGTTTATGAAATCAATTTGGTAAATTTCATTATTAATTTTGTGGTTTTTTTGAATTTGTTCTGGATTTGTTTGGATATTCATAAGATTTATCTTGATGATCATATATTCTTATGTAGACCTTAATGACACCTTGGATATTAATTTGACATTTTCTGTGACCATTTTTTTAAGGTCAAACGTAACCAAAAAGTGAAATATATAGAACGGTAGTTTGTGTTAGAAGAAATGATTGGCCGATCGAAGATTTTTAATTAATAAAAAGAACCATAGATATATATATCTAACAAGCTATATATAGCTAGCGCAGGTTATATATATATATGTGTGTGTGTGTATGAAAAAGGTATCCTAGGAGAATTTAATTAATTTAATGGGTCTTCCTTTCTGCGGCTGAATGCATTTCCTTTCCAATTAATATATATATTCCTATATATTCCTAAATTAAAGACCGTTGGAATGCATGCCAAGAGCTAATAATTAATTAATCTCCGATCGACGAATTAATTTGTCCATGCATCTTTTCTCCTTTGACCGGCTGTAAAGATGCCATATATAATACTTACTTACTTACTTAGCTATATATATATAAAAATTAATGTAGCAGGACCAACCTAGCTAGCTATATAGGTACATTATTAATTAAGTAATAGATCATTAGAGAGAGATCGAAATAGAAAACAAATTAAAGAAAAGAACAACATATATATATATATATATATATATAAATTAATGGTAACAGCTAGCTATATATAGCTAGTATCAAACAACAGATCAGAATTGAAAAAAGGAGCTAGCGATGAGAGCGGGAGAGGATGACTGTGACATGCACACACTGTCTGCACCTTTTGCTTTAACAAAGTAATTACTTCAATTAACTAATTGTCATTGATTTAAATTAATGCTAATCCCGACAAAACAGTCTCTTTCAGCCTATGGCGTGATGTGTGTACGGACTTCATTAAGACATTAATTGCTTTTTATGTCCCTTGTCACGTCCGCATTCAACTAATTAATTAATTCATTCAATTCCAAATTCTCTCATTAATTATGCATGCTAATTCATTTTCACCATATATATATATATATATATATATATATATATATATATATATAGTTAATTAATTACCTCCACTTTAATTTCATGTCTTTATTATATCTCCATTTTCTTTATTTTAATAACTCAAAATTTTAAACTTATATATTAAATAAAACTATTAACAATAGAGAAATTATCTAGTCCCCTCTCCAGTCCTCCAAAAATCCCCCAATTAATCCACTTTCATTTTTTTCAACTTCCGTTAATTTTCTTTTATTTTTATCAAGTTCAACACTTAAAAAAAAAATTTCTCTCATCACCCACCCATCTCTTTTAGTTGCACGTTTTCATAGAACATTTTTTTTCTCTGTTCAATCTCGTTCATATTTCCGATGATTTTTGAGAAAAAAATTGCGAATCTAAAACTACGAACATCTTGTACTTGATTTTCTCTTTCAAATAATTAAGATCCATATTGAAGTACTTTCGGGCTCTATTCGCTCCGCTATTTTTTTTCTTTTTGATATGCAATGTATAAAGATTTAATATGCTAGGTATAAATACTTGCTTAATTAAGTATTTAGACTTAAAAGTTTAAGTACAAGATTTAATAGTATTTGATATGTTAGATATAAATATTTGATATGCTATGTATAAATACTTGATATTTCTTTGGGCATGGTGAAAAGTCTTATAAATAAAATTTATAGAAGATTTCAATTCAAATTAAAGCCCAATTAGCTCTAACTGTATAATTTTTATAAAGAATTGATATGTCCAGTCTTTAAAAAGACTTAGTATGCTAGGTATAAATATATACTTGATATATGTTATATATCAACACTTGCATGCGTCAGCTATAATTCACCGGCAACCTTCTAAAAGGTGATTCTCATCAATTGTAGTTAGAGTTGGGAGAATTATTCTGGGAAGTTTTTTTAGAGAAACTATTATAAGGTTCTAAAAAGTAATTCATATCATTTTCTTTAATTAGCATCAACAGATTGAAAAAAAAATGCATTGTGGATGAAGTCAATTTTTTAGCGTTAATTTTTTAAGTTATTGATTCATATTAAAACAAAATAGAATTTTTTCCTATATGTGAAAAGAAAGTAATAATATAGATCGTATGAAATTATTTTATATTTTATTGCTTAAATATTTTTGTTATTATTTTTTTTTATAAATGAAGTTATGAAGAATCCCCTTATTACTTTTTTTTTTTTTGTTTGAAAGTAAAGTTGTGCTCTAAAACAGCTACGAGTAGAGGGATTGAAGAGAAAGGAATGGAAGGAGATTGTGTGGAGTTCATCTTGACTACACTCCGATTTGAGAGTGAGAGATTTCGCTGAGTTTCTATTAAAGCATTAAATTAAGCAATAGAATAATAACATTCTCCTAATACACAGTCTCTGTCTTTTTTATCAGTTTTGCTCTATTCTAAATCTAATGCAAGTAGTCAGTGTTAGAGTTTGAGCCAAATAATTGACAGGGTTGGAATATAATTTTCTATTTAATTAATTCATATCACACTGAGTTTGGGAGAGCTGAAATGATAATTTTGTAACATAATTATAATTCTTAAAATCATTGATTTTTTCTAAGGTCAATTAATTATAAATATCAAATTAAAAAAAAAATGTAATGTTATGTAACTATATAATTGATTTTTTTTTTTTGGTTTAGCGTCGGTTGCTCCACTACATCTGCCCATAGAGATGGATATATGTTCTATATCTTGGAGATAAATTGGAGACGATATATAATCAGCCCCATATAATATTGTCCACATATTTTGGCTTAGTTAATTAATATAATAACAAGACATCATCATATCGTTTACTTATTGCAACTACTTTTGCCAAATAAGAGTATGGAAAGGCTTCTTAATTAATTAAACATTTATGTCTTTTCCTTGTTAAACATGCATGAAACTAATTAATTCAAAAATAATTTCCTAACCTTGGGGAAGATTCTCTTCCTCAATCATTAAAGATGGGGTAAATTTACCAATTTTTATAGATATTGGCACGTACACTTAGATAACATATATATATATTGGTACTAAAAGTTACGTATATATATATATATATATATGGCTCATTAATATAAATGTTTCTGGTAGTTGCTTTATCCACTTTAACAAGTAATTATTTTATAAGAGAAGGAAAACAAAAATATTAAGAGCCAGGTGATCACCAGAGGACCCTACAATTTTCATAATAATTTTATTGGTTGAATGAGAGGTACATGTATATTATCTTAATTCCTATGCATATAAAAAACACATTTTGAAGGTCAAATGTTAGAATAATTCAATTCCATAAAGTGACCCATGCATGTTAAGTGATAGAAAAAATTATCTATAAGAAGATATAAAACCAAAATTGGTGCCTTAATATAATTATAAAATCATACATTTGGTACATCTGACATAGACTTGAATATTAATTAATTCTATATACTTTATTAATTACGCTACAGTGATATATATGAATCAGATGCTATATATATATCATGCTAGCTACCACATAATTAAAAAAGGTTATTAATACTATATATTGTGAAATTATCCAACTTTAATTTAGTTGCAACAAATGGTGGCTTCAAAAAGGCTTCTCTGGATGATAGCGACTGGATCGAACAGCAATAATTTAACTGACGACAAATAATTATTTTACACTTAAAAAGGCTTCTGTTTTATCATTTTTTGTCTCTTTTCTCAAATACAAATTAAATTATATATATATATATATATATCATGTGCATAATTCAATAATATATATTTCAATATATTTTGTACTGATCGTTTGTGGTGTCAGGTGTAGCTTTTGAGCTCGTCTTTTTATGTATAGTGGAGATAATTTTAATATTTCTTCCAGCATTTTTTGGAAAGTTCCATAAATTATTTTAAATCACAACTAAAACATCTTCAAACTCCCCAATTAGTATTTGAGTAAGTCCTAGTTTTTTTTTTTTTTTTTTTCCTGCAAGTGATTCATTGAAGACTATTATTTTTTTTTAAATAATCGCCAACTGATTTGATAGCTAGAAAAGAAAACTGAAAACTCCAGGAAATAATTAAAGCATGTCATTAATATAATAATATTTGATATAATCTAACATAACGCAGTCTCTTTTAATTTTTCTAATTTTCTGGAATGAGTCCTAACATAATTAAGCAAATATTTAAATAGCATTTAGCGCCTGCTATATATGCACTGTCATAGCGTTTTGGGAAGATATACACGCTATCTAGCTCATTATCAGTTTCTTTTACAAATTTAGCGCCTTAATTATACGATATATATATATATATATATATATATATATATAGTCCAATTAATTAGGTATTAATCATAAGGGTTCAATTTTGATATAATTCTATGAGATTTAAACCTTAGTCCGTACTAGCCATATATATTATACTATATATCATTAATTTTAGAAATTGATTAAATTATTCATGATAATTAACTACCTTTTAACTCATGATTCAGAAATTAAGTATAATATTTTATTAAACAAACGAAGTAAAAAACGGTCTAGCTCTCTAGCTCGTTTCCATGAAAAAATATAGTTGTTATACATGACATGACATGACATGACATTGTGGTTTACTTCTATTTTTGTGAGGGGTTATATAGACCACTAACTTTCTTTGATAACTTCGATAATTAACTCATGGTAATCACAAGCAGTGTTCTAAATTAAATACTTGCGTTATAACGTTTCGGATCTTAATTAAAGTCAAGCTATGGGGTTAAAGTATACTAATTCAGCTACAACTGCTATAGTAGTAACAGAGCACACTATGCTATATAAACTTTTATTTAAAGGTCCAAATTGAAAGTTTCTTTGAAGAACTAGTTTTTTTTTTAAGGTCCTCATTGCTTTTGTTTTTAAATAGAAAACATATAGATAATTTATGTCATAATACATATGTTATTTTGAATAGAAAAATATAACTAGTTTATGTCATGATTCTTAGATTATTTTGAATAGAGAAAAAAAATATAGTTTATGATATTACTAGGGATTTTTTCAATAACAATTTGGATTTTGTATTGGTTCAATATGAATATTATAATTTCTTAATTAATTTGGTGGTACTTATTGCTTTATAAAAATTTAGATAATATTGATAATTAGTAGATATACATAAAATATAATTTTGAAAAAATAATAAAAACTATGTACGATAGCTTCCGCTATAGCTACGCTATTCGCGATAGTTTTTTTAGTCTTTTCGCGATGTCGAGGTAATCATTATTTAGAACCTTGATCAAAATAAAAATATTAAATTACGAACTTGCAGTCTATGATTCAGATAGATTGTTCATAAATTGGTGTATTTTGAAAATATTTCACCCCATTGATATGTTTTTTGGGTAAAGATTGGAGGTCAAGTCACCGGACTATTTAATACTCTTGTTATTACAACAAAGGATTTTCTCCATCCGGATTTCGAACCCATGACCTCTCACATAAAGGCCATGTGTCTTTGCCACTAGACCAAAGACTAGTTCTTACCCCGCCCATTGATATGTTATTTTACTTGTTCCATGGATGTGAGTTATTTTCATATTAAGCTAACTTGTACACACAACCTATTTAAATCATAAAGACAATATCTAAAATTTGAATTATTTATTTTGACAATCATTGAATTTGTCATGTTATCAAATTAATTGGGTTAGCAATATAAATTATATTTTCTCATTTTTGTCATCTCTCTCATTTAATATTTAGATTTTAGAACTTACAAAAAAAAAATAGATAAATTCATTATGTATCTTATTATAAATCGATAGAGTCCGTAATAGCGCCGCTATCCCCTATCAAAAATACTTAAAGAGCTACGAATTCACTATTTGTATTTAAATTTTCATCCCAAGATATATTTATACTTACTATTATAAAGAAAGATTCTATGGAAGCATATATTATACATAGCAATTAACAGACGTAATCATAACACTGCATTAATTAAAGTATTGAATCCAGCTAGCTAGCTTTAATTAATTCTGTTGAATCCAGCTAGCTAGCATATATGTATTATACTTTGTCTTATCTTATCTGAATTTTTTTCTAAATGACAATTTCATAAAATTTTATTAAATAACAACAAAATTAAAGTAAACTAAGTTTATTTGATCAGTTTAATTAGTTAATTAATAATTTTTAATAATTAAAAGTGTATACACATAACTTTAATGAAAATGCAAATTTTTTGCAAAATTCTAATTAATCGACCGCATACCGATTAATTACTTGACAGTACTCCGTCTGTCCGACGAGCACATACCGTTATTTACAATATTGGTAATAACTTAATTCAAAAATCAAGTGGTTAAAAAATAAGTTTTTGTATGTTAATTTTAATATATTTATTTTTCAAAAAAAAATTATTGCTTAACTTTATATACTAAATTAAATATTTAACAAGCATTGTATGTAAACATCTTACTCATGAATTAGTAGATTTGATTGGTCATTTAAATTTAATCTGATATACTTTAAAATTAAGCTTATCAAGAAGTTTGATGAGTTTAATAAGAACATCATTGTTCTACACTTATATATATGTACGGTTTGCATTGTTGTAGCCTGAGATATTTTATAAGGGAATTTTAATTACAGAAGAATTTAAAACCAAATCGTACTTCTAGATTTGTATATATGAATTTATTAATGTACTATTGACACGTTGGTAAATATATAAAAGAGAGAAAATATATATATTTCAAGATTCAAGGGTATTCATGCAAAATTGTAAAATCAGGTATATTATATATATATAATATGGAGAGGCACAATTATTACATAACACGGGAAAACATATATCGGTATCTAGATAATTTAAGATTTAATTAACAAGCGTGCACGCTTCGTATTTTTATATCCAATATCTTCTACCTAGAGGATTGACAGTACCCTTAACGGGTAACCCGAACCCGGTCTGCCCGTGCCCGGTGCCCGGGGTACCCGTACCCGTGGCCGGGTATACCCGGATAAACAGGTACACGGGTACGGGTCTGAAATGGGCAGGGTGGCGGTTTTTGGAAACAAACCAGGGTGTACCCGTACCCACCGTACCCGTGCCCGCTGCCCGTCTGCCCGCACCCCCGTACCCGTACCCGTGCCCGTGCCCGCTGCCCGCCGAAACCAGAAATTTTGAATTTTTTCCCCCCACTGGCTACTGTTAACAGAGCAGTTTTGGCTACAGACAGCGCACTGAGTACAGCAATGCATGTGAATATTGCGCTGCATGAAGCTAAACCTGCTCTGTTAATATACTGAGCCGTTCTACAGTTTTGGTTCAAATCAGTCAAACCGGGTGGGTCCCACCTGTCATTTCTGTCCCGTACGGGTGGGTCCCACCCGTCAATTCTGTTTTTTATTTTTTTTCGGATTTATTAAATTTCAAATATTATTCTCCCTCCAATCAAAACTCTATATATTCATCCCTCTTCCTCTCAATTTTTTCACACCCTCTCATTCTCTCAATCTCTCAATCTCTCATAATCTCATTCTCTCAATCTCTCAATATTACTATTTTCAGTTTTTAAATTTATTGTTTGAAAAAAATATAGTTGTAAATTTAATTCATTCTACAAATACGCAAACGGAATTACGAAGGTATCGGAATTACGAAGTTCGTCACCTCCCGCAAGATTTTTCCTCAAGATTTAAAGGTTACATTTATTTCATGTTAGATTAATTTATTTTTGTAGAGTAAATTTAGTTTATGCTAGATTTTTTTTTGTAGATTAAATTTAGTTTAATTTATTTTTGTAGAGTAAATTTATTTTTAATAGGTTAAAAAAATATGTTAGATTTGTTATTTTGAATATGTGAAGTAATTAGATTTCTTTTGAATAGGTTTGATTTTATTTTTGTAGAGTAAATTTATTTGTAATAGGTTAAAAAAATATGTTAGATTTGTTATTTTGAAATTTGAATATGTGAAGTAATTAGATTTCTTTTGAATAGGTTTGATTTTATTTTTGAAATTCGGATTTATTTTTAATAGGTTAAAAAAATATGTTAGATTTGTTATTTTGAATATGTGAAGTAATTAGATTTCTTTTGAATAGGTTTGATTTTATTTTTGTAGAGTAAATTTATTTGTAATAGGTTAAAAAAATATGTTAGATTTGTTATTTTGAAATTTGAATATGTGAAGTAATTAGATTTTTTTTGAATAGGTTTGATTTTATTTTTGAAATTCGGATTTATTTTTAATAGGTTAAAAAAATATGTTAGATTTGTTATTTTGAATATGTGAAGTAATTAGATTTCTTTTGAATAGGTTTGATTTTATTTTTGAAATTCGGATTTATTTTTAATAGGTTAAAAAAATATGTTAGATTTGTTATTTTGAATATGTGAAGTAATTAGATTTCTTTTGAATAGGTTTGATTTTATTTTTGAAATTCGGATTTATTTTTAATAGGTTAAAAAAATATGTTAGATTTGTTATTTTGAATATGTGAAGTAATTAGATTTCTTTTGAATAGGTTTGATTTTATTTTTGTAGAGTAAATTTATTTGTAATAGGTTAAAAAAATATGTTAGATTTGTTATTTTGAAATTTGAATATGTGAAGTAATTAGATTTTTTTTGAATAGGTTTGATTTTATTTTTGAAATTCGGATTTATTTTTAATAGGTTAAAAAAATATGTTAGATTTGTTATTTTGAATATGTGAAGTAATTAGATTTCTTTTGAATAGGTTTGATTTTATTTTTGAAATTCGGATTTATTTTTAATAGGTTAAAAAAATATGTTAGATTTGTTATTTTGAATATGTGAAGTAATTAGATTTGTTTTGAATAGGTTTGATTTTATTTTTGAAATTCGGATTTATTTTTAATAGGTTAAAAAAATATGTTAGATTTGTTATTTTGAATATGTGAAGTAATTAGATTTCTTTTGAATAGGTTTGATTTTATTTTTGTAGAGTAAATTTATTTGTAATAGGTTAAAAAAATATGTTAGATTTGTTATTTTGAAATTTGAATATGTGAAGTAATTAGATTTCTTTTGAATTGGTTTGATTTTATTTTTGAAATTCGGATTTATTTTTAATAGGTTAAAAAAATATGTTAGATTTGTTATTTTGAAAAGGTTGGATTTTTTTAGTAGGTTATATTTTTCAAATAGGTTATATTTGATTTTTTAAATTCGGATCTAAATTTAATAGGTTAGATTTTATTTTTTGAATATGTTAGATTTTATTTTTTGAAGATGTTATATTTTATTTTTAAATAGGTTAGATTTTATTTTTTGAATATGCTATATTATATTTTTTGAATATGTTACATTTATATGTGAATATGTTAGATTTATATTTTACTAGATAAATAAGTTATATTTGTTAGATAAATAAGCTATATTTATATTTTATTTTTGAATATGTTGGATTTGGTAGAGTTATTTTTTGAATAAGTTAAATTTTTTATAGTTATTTTTTTAAAATAGATTTTTAAAATAAGTTAGAACAAGTTGTATTTATTTTGAATTAGACTTAGAATTAGATTATTATGAATTAGACTTAGAGTTATTTTTTTAATTTAGATTTACATTTATATTCAATTTAGATTTAATTTAATTTAGATTTATATTTATATTTTGAATAAGTTAGAACAAGTTGTATTTATTTTGAATTAGACTTAGAATTTTAAAATTTGAATTAGATTATTATGAATTAGACTTAGATTTATTTTTTTATATTGTTTTTTTTTCTTTTGAAATTCGGCTGAGGCATTTTTTTTTTTTTCGGATCCCTCTGTCACAGAGACAGAGGCTTGCTGCCTCAGTTTTTTTTATTTATTTACTTTAATTTAGATTTAGGTTTTGAACAAGTTGTATTTACTTTGAATTAGACTTAGAATTTTAAAATTTGAATTAGATTATTATGAATTAGACTTAGAGTTATTTTTTTAATTTAGATTTACATTTATATTCAATTTAGATTTAATTTAATTTAGATTTACATTTATATTTTGAATAAGTTAGAACAAGTTGTATTTACTTTGAATTAGACTTAGAATTTTAATATTTGAATTAGATTATTATGAATTAGACTTAGAGTTATTTTTTTAATTTAGATTTACATTTATATTCAATTTAGATTTAATTTAATTTAGATTTACATTTATATTTTCAATATGTGAAGTAATTTACATTTATTTTTTTGAATAGGTTTAAAAGATGACATCTCCTAGTCACGATGAGGATTTACCTTTTGATACGAGAATGTCACTTGAAATTTTTGGCCCGGCTATGCCACCACCTAATAATCCACAAAATTATCTCCAAAATTATCCATAAAATTATCCATAAAATTATCCACAAAATTATCCACAAAATTATCCACCTAATTATCAAAGAAGGGATCAAACGCTAGATTTAAATTATCAACAACCCCCCCAAATGTATGCACCGTATTATACTTCAAACGATCCAAACATGTATATTCCACAAGAAACACATCAACCGACACCACCATATGCATATGGAGGCACTTCTTCTGTAGCATCGAGTCAAGTCACCCCCCCTTATAAAAGGTACTCCGTCGAGAAGTGTCACTGAAATTGAAGAAGAACCAATCCTTCCTCCGACAAGTGTCCCCCAGAAGGACAAGTGGTAAAGAAGACTAAAAGACAACCTGAATACAATCAGCCGTGGGCCAAATGGTACAAGATTTCCACAGATGAGAACGGCAACATGCAAACCCTTGAATGTAAGGTACAAAATTGCAAGAAACCGTTTTTTGTGTATAAACAAAGTAGTGGTATGACCAGCTTTAAAAGACATGTCGAAATGCACCAAAGGAAGGGTGATGTTATATGTGAAAATGTTGGACCGAGACAAATCCAAACCCTTATGAACGCGGATGGTACTAGAACCAACCCAAAATACGATGAATCAAAAATGCTTAGTGAATTGGCCCGGTACATTACCCACAAAGAACAACCAATAAGCATGGGTGGTTGTATGAGTTTTGCCCGGTTAGTCATTCGGGGGTGTGCTCAACCAATGTACAAGAGGATCCATCATAGAAAGATGGTTGGTGAAATTAAAAACCAGTTTACCAAAATAAAAAATGAGCTCCGAGCTATATTTGCATACCAACAAAATAAGGTCTCAATTACCTCCGATATATGGACTGCCGGTAAACATGGCCTTGGGTACTCGTGTGTTACCGGCCATTGGATCGATGATCAGTGGGTATTACAAAAAAGGATATTAAGTTTTCGTGTGTTAGATTCCCCGCACTCAGCACATGTAATTTTCAAATCCATTATTGAGGTGTTCGAAGAGTATAACCTTAAGAGAGATAGGGATAACAAGATTTTTTTCTATTTCATTCGATAATGCTAGTAACAATGTAGCTTCCATTGAGATTTTTAAACGGTCACTAAACCCGATTATGAATGGTGCAATGTTTCACCAAAAGTGTGCTTGCCACATACTTAACCTCGTCGTTAAGGCGGACTTAAAACAGAAGCCGTAAGAGATTTGATCAATAAATTAAAGGATTCTCTGTCCCATATTGTTTCAAACCAAGAAAGAAAACAACGGTTTGGTTTGATGTGCGTCAACTATGGCTTGAGCAAGTTGAAAGTTCCTTGGGATATAGATACCCGTTGGAACTCTACCTATAGGTTTCTGAACCGATGCCTTCCTTACAAAGCCGTCATAGGAGAGTTTTTGAGAGGCTCCACCCCCGAGGGAATGGCATTGGAGCCCAGCCCCGACGAATGGGACCAACTACAAACCCTGAGTAATTTCTTAGGAACCTTTTTTAATGCAACCGTCAAATTATCTTGCTCGTACTCACCGACGGCATTTGAGTTGATCAGACATCTCTATAGCATCTCCAAGGTGTACCGTGAATTGGAGATCGCTGAAACCACCACCTCCACTCTCACACCGATCGTAGTTGCCATGAAAGAAAAATTTCTAAAATATTGGGACGATGTACCCCTCCTGGCCATTATCGCAAGCTGCCTCAACCCGGCATAAAAGAAGTATTTCACGGTCAAAATAGTTGCAGCGTACAAAGAGAATCTACATTTAGACAACACCGGGGTGGAGGCATTCGTGACTTCGAAGTTCGATGAGATGTTTAACATATACCACTCAAGAATGGGTGACAACCAAAACCCGTCTTCGTCCCGTGCCGGTCCTAGGTAACAATTTAAATATCTACATTATTTTAATCTTTATTATTTATAATATCTACATTATTTGTCTACTAATTTTTTTAATTTTTTAATAGTTCCACTTCCAGGAGCACTAGCAGCGGTGGATTGTTAGCAGATTTCCAATCGGAGATCCAACCGCACACATCCACAAATGAGTTACTGAGCTATTTTGCGGGGGTAAACGAAAAAGAAGATGGACTTGACATCATGACGTGGTGGAAGAGGAATCAAAGAAACTATCCAACACTGGCGATGATGGCCCGCGACGTATTTGCCGTACCCGTGTCAACCGTCCCTTCCGAAAGTTGTTTTAGTTCGGCGAACAGGATCCTCTCCGACAAACGCAGTAAGTTGGGTGCACATGTTTTTGAGAGACTTGTGTGCTTGAAAGATTGGATTGATGCTGATGAGCGCAACCAACATCGAGATCATCAAGAATCATCATCCGGAGTCGACACTGAAGAAAGCGGTACCGATACGCGGCCCGCGGCTTATTCGGATTCAGACGGTGCGGAAGAGAGCGAACAATGGTATATGAATCCAAACTACTAGATAGGTAGTGTCGATATACATTTTTAACCTCTTTTAATCTATATGGTTATTTTTTAAATTATAATTTCTAAACGTTTCAATTAGTTCTTAAATTATTCATTTTAAAGAAGAATTACTAACAAAAAAAGTTAGAACTCCGCCTATGTTATTTTACATAGCCGGTCCCAAGCCCGGAATAAATGAGGAGGGTAACTTTTATTTTTGAATTTAGATTTAATTTAGATTTAATTTAGATTTAACTTTTTATACCCCTTACAAAACCTAAAAATAAATCACTCAAAATAGCAAATTCGGGCGCTGAACAGAGTTATTGCGGGCCGCAATAACATCTCTTGCGGACCGCAATGAGTGGTGGCAGAGCAAACTAAAAACTGTTTTTTGTCATTACGGGTCGCAATGGGTATGGTTGCGGGCTGCAATGGGTTAAGTTGTGGGCCGCAATGGGTATGGTTGCGGGCCGCAATGGGTACGGGCAGTTAACTTTTTTTTTTCCTTTTATTTAATTTAATTTAGATTTAACTTAGATTTGAATTCAATTTAAATTTTAATTTAGATTTAGATTTATATTCAATTTAGATTTAATTTAATTTGCATCTAAATTTAGATTTGAATTTTTATTTAATTTAGATTTAGATTTATATTATCAATTTAAATTGAACGTTTACAAAATATATTATCAATTTAAAATGTTTATTGTTTTAAATTAATTGATTTAAGATATTTTTAATTTATATTTTATTTAACCTATTAATTTAGATTTGAATTTAGATTTAGATTTGTTTTTTTTTCCTTTTATTTAATTTAATTAGATTTAAATTAGATTTGGATTCAATTTAAATTTAATTTAGATTTACATTTATATTCAATTTAGATTTAATTTAATTTGCATCTAAATTTAGATTTGAATTTTTATTTATATTTAATTTATATTTAATTTAGATTTAGATTTATATTATCAATTTAAATTGAACGTTTACAAAATATATTATCAATTTAAAATGTAAACTACAAATTTCGAGATATAAATAAATTATGAAACTATACAATTAGAATGAGAGTTTGAAAATAAAATAAAATTACTCGTGTAAAGAAATAATATTTCGTACGACACATAATAATATTCGTACGACACGGTAAACACGTAATAAACACGTAATAATATTCGTACGACACGGTAAAAAAATAAGAAAACAAATCAAAACACAAAACAGAAAACCGGAAAAAAAAAAATTCTACCTGTGCCCGTCCTGCCCGTGCCCGTTGTACCCGTGCCCGTTGTACCCGTCTACCCGCAACGGGCACGGGTTTGAGACGGACAGGGCGGAGTTTTTCAAAAAAAACCCGCCTACCCGTGCCCGTTGTACCCGCCTACCTGCCTACCCGCTGCCCGGGAGGGGTACTGCCCTGCCCTGCCCGAGGTACCCGTTTGCAAATCACTACTTCTGCCTAGCTCTGATTTGCCAAAAGCCAATCATTATCGTGTTTCCTCGAATTAGCCTATCTACAGTATGGTAAATAACAACAAGGAATACCTGTTGCAGTTATATTTACGTGCCAGCCTTAACGGCTAATTTACCTAAAAGCATCTACATTACTGATAATATTAAAGTTTTTAATTTAATTTGACAGTTTTTAATTTAATTTCAGAAATGTGAAAGAGTTTCTTATTTACAAACTATGTAGAAAAATTTATTATTAAGACGTTGTTTATAAATTTTATGCTGGCCAAATTATTAATTAGTTCAAATTATTTCTCATTTTTAATTTATTACTAATGTGACTTAATAGAAACTCTAAAATTAATTTCAAAAATGTGAGAGTTTAGAAATTTTAGACACCTTAATTTCTAAAATGTGGTTAACAGTTATTTAAAATTTCATTTGAGTTACCAGGATGTAGATGCTCTAATCAAGAAATATTATTTTAGACGGGTAGATGTACGGAAATACCTTCATTTGATCCGTATTCATTGAATATTATTTTAGTCTTCCATTATTTTTTATGAGAAAATAATAAAGATAAACTTAATGAAAGTATTAAAGAAAATCAATTGTGTTTTTATATGAATTTTTATCATGTAGATTTTTCTTAATTCAAGTTGAGCCATTTTTCCTACGGACATTTCATTTCCTCTTATCCACTTTTTATTAATTAAGAATTAAAATTTGAAAAATCATGCATAAAGATTGCCGAAATTTTTATTTATACCACAAATTGAAAAAAAAATAAACTAAAAAACCATCGTTTTTGGAAATTTCGAAATTCACCACTGTCAAACAATACCGGTGCGGACCCATTTCAGGGAGGCCACATAATGCCGGTGCAGACCCTGTTCTTTTCTATTTTTTTTATCATAAATGTATAGTTCGATTAGGATTTTGTTTTTAAAGTTGTTTAATTATTTTTGTTTCAAATGTCGTTTAATCTGAAATTTTTGTTCGTTTGTTTGATCAAATATAAAAAAACATTACTAATAAATATAAATGAGCCATATAAAGAAGCATACAATAGAACAATATAATGCTAATGTTATCACGAGTACATTACAAATACGTCTAATAAACCGAAAATAAACAATATTTTTACAAATACAATTAAAATTAGATAAATATCTCATCCATTGATAGACTCTCAACCTGCAAATTTTGAAATAGTGACTGTTAAATCTGATTGTTTCAATATTTTATTAAAAGTTGAAATTGATTAGTAAAAAAAATTAACTACCTCGTTCACCTCGAGCAGCTCTGTTCTATCTTTCCTGTGGATCTCGGCCGGCTTGGTGTCCTCTTCTCCTATTATTTAGCACGTCCTTCCACATCGAAATTATATTGTGTTGTCTTCTACCCAAAGAAACATTTTTATCCTGTAGAACAAGGACAGGGCCCTCATTTTCATGCCATTCCGACTGATTGTCATACACATGCAATCAGCCCTCCATGTGTTGATCAGTGTCTGAATGTGGTAGTAGTGACTTACAAAGATGCTAGGGTCGATGTCTCATAGACGACATACGGACAGAACATGAGAAAACGGTATTATGTCCAATTGAGGCTTCTGGCATGTGCATTTCACCATGTGATCATCCATGAAGATCACCGTGTATTTGAAATTGGCCTTGGTAAACAGGCCAGAATCGTCAGGTATGAAAGCGTGAACTCTCTCTTGTGTGGAGGTTACCTCGAACTTGTTATAATTGCCAAACCCCCCAAGCGTCTTCATAGTATCAGACCTCTCAAACTGTTTGTTAATAAACTGATGCACATGACACGAGAACTGTTGACCTTGACTAGCTTCAAATTTCGCTTTGGCCCTCATTTGCGCAAACCATCTTAGACATTTGTAAAATGTGTGACTTGGAACCGTTTGTAGTCATAATTCCCCAACGGTAACTGTCACACCCCGCAGCCATTAGTAGTGACAGAGCCCCGCCGTAAGCATACAACTCCATGTATGCTTACAAGGCAATTACGATATAACTCATCATAGCACAATAAAAGAATATAAAACAAGTTTATATACCATAATCCAGGTACAAAGGGCTGGTAAAAGTAGAATATACAAAATGTATCTCATACGGATACTAACTATAGAGTATGACCTAGAGATCTATACAACAAAAACATAAGTATATCTCTAGTCAAATAACAAAACAGATACTAAGGTAATATGGTAACATATACCAAAGGCCTACTACTCGTGTGCCTCTCCAGAACCGGCCGTACCGTAACCTGTAAAAAGATCCCAAAGGGAGGGGGTGAGAATAAATTCTCAGTGCGAATTTGCCACAACCCAGCTATTGGACTTGCAATCAGAATCCACTTTCAAAAATAAAATCCTTACAACAACATTTTAACAGTTCTATATCAGTATATAACTGTATGCATATGCTCCACAACAATAATCAAATGAAACACAACTCACGGAGTTTTCAAGATGAAGTTCAAACAACACATATTTGGCTTAACTCATTTTAATACGACTGGTAGCACCTACAGATGTTCTCTCGAGCTGGACCATTTATCAAACACTCATCTGTAGGGTTACAGACACCTACAGATGTTCCACCGAGCTGGACCCTTTATCTGACACCCATCTGCAGTGCTTTGGCTTAACCATTTACTAAGGTCTGGTTCTAAGTCAGCTATGCAGCTCAACTTTACAAATGCATTCACACGGAATCAAGGTCAGCCATAGGCTCAACCTTGACATAGGACCAAAATCAGCTCAAAGCCTTGCAACAATTCATAAACAGGTCAACGGATAGGTCACCGTCACCTTATCCAAGCTACCACTACGGGTCAGCATGGCAAATTCATAAACAGGTCAACGGATAGGTCACCGTCACCTTATCCAAGCTACCACTACGGGTCAGCATGGAAAATTCATAAACAGGTCAACGGATAGGTCACCGTCACCTTATCCAGCTACCTCTATGGGTCAGCCTGGCAAATTCATAAACAGTCACCTTATCCAGCTACCTCTATGGGTCAACCTGGCAAATTCATAAACAGTCACCTTATCCAGCTACCTCTATGGGTCAGCCTGGCAAATTCATTTCACATATCGAACAATAAAAGAACACGTCAATCGACAACCATACGGATATGCAATTCTACCTTTTTCACAACACTTCAGTTTTAACCAGATTGGGTTATGCACACAAATTCACGTCATTCCAATTATGCAACAATCAAATATTTCACATGAATTTCATCAACCACCTCACAATTCGGTTTTAACCATATTGGTATATGCAAACAATTCACACAATTACAATTATGCAACCATCAAACATGCAACAATCAACATGCAACAATCAAGCATTCAACATGACAATCGAAAACAATTTAATTTCTGAAAATGAAACATCAAACAAGTCCAAGAACCCCGCACCTGATTACGAAGAGCGTATCTCGCACTTATGGTTCGGACGTCTCGAAAGGTCTCGCAAAATTTTGCTCACCCGAGCCTACACCGATATCAACATATATAATTTATTTAATCTTTGTTCGATAATCGATATGGTTACTTGAGTTACATTAGTTTCCTTATACTTTTCTTAACATAATCCATATACCCTTTCAAACATGGAAACCATTCGCAAAAATACCCATTGTGGACCGAAACAAAACAAATCAGAGCTTCATTCCTGCACATTCATTGCGGCCCGCAATGAATCCATTGCGGCCCGTAATGACCTCTACAGTTTTCCCTGTACATTCATTGCCGCCCGCAATGAATCCATTGCGGCCCGCAATGACCTTTACAGTTTTCTTTTTTTTGCACGACAAATTCACTGTCTCCACTCATTGCGGCCCGCAAGAGATCTTATTACGGCCCGCAATAAGTCGGTTCGCGAATCAATTCGTCCACTACCCAAACCCTAGATCAATCAAAACCAAATTAAGATGAAATTGAGGAAGAATTGACTAAATTAGCAACATAGAAGCTCAATAGAGATGGATTACTCAAAACTTATACAAAATTTTCAGATTTGATCGAAACCCTAAACGAGTGCCATGAATTTCAGATTTTGAGAGAAGATGAGAAGAAGGAAATACCGATTGGAGAGATAAACAGCTACTAGAAGAAGAGAGAGACCACCATTTCCATTCTTCTCGTAAATTTTCCAAGAGTTTCGGTGAAATTTTGAGGGAGAAGAGACTCCTCTCTTCTTCTCTTTCTTTGGGCAGCACACACAAGGGGGAGGGGATCGGACCTCACCAGGGAGAAAGGAAGGGAGAAAGAGAGAGAGCTTGTATACTTTGGAAGTTTTGCTAAATAGACCCTCCATTTGTTTGTTATTAATAAAAGAAGAGTTCATGCATACAATTATATGTATACATGTAAGTTAATTTAATTCTTTTGTTCATAAGATATAGATTTAAGGATTCGATCAAGTCAGACTATTTCGAGATTTCAGACTAATATTATAATTGTTTTAATTTTCAACTCCTAGTTCCTCAATAAAATTTTCTATTATGTTCTAAACATTGAAAATTTTAAATGTTCAAAATTTCCTGACGTAACATTTCTCCCCCCCTTAAAATAAAGTTCAGTCCTCTGAACTTAATCTCGTACCTGAATTGTCGAATAGCTCTGGATACTTTTCACGGATACTTGCCTCAGGTTCCCATGTCGCCTCTTTCTCCGAATGGCGTCCCCATTGTATAAGAACAAGCTTGATCACTTCGTTTCGAAGTCGTTGTTCTTTTCGATCCAATATCCGCATCGGTTCTTCTTGATAAGATAGGTCATCTCGGATGTGCAAGTCGGAGTGATCAATACAATGAGATGGATCTCGCACATATCGGCGTAATTGTGACACGTGAAATACCGGGTGAACTCGGTCCAACGCGGAAGGTAACGAAAGCTCATATGCCACAGGTCCAACTCATTGCGAGATCTGAAATGGTCCCATATGCCGGGGTCTTAACTTACCCGAGACACCGAATCGATGCACGCCTCTAACGGGAGAAACTCGAAGCCACACGTGATCTCCTTCTTAAAATTCCAATGGTCTTCGATGAACATCAGCGTATTTCTTCTGTCGCTCTTGAGCTGATTTAAGCCGGCTCAAAACAACCTTTGTCTTTTCAGCCACTTCTTGTATCATCTGGGGTCCGGTAGGTGAGTACGTACTTGCGGGTCCCCACCATAACGGAGTGCGACACTGCTGTCCCGTAAGTGCCTCTTGTGGTGACATTCCGATACTCGAATGGTAGCTATTATTGTATGCGAACTCTACCAAGTACAAGTGGTCGATCCAAGAGCCTCGGAAACTTAGGGCACAGGATCGAAGCATATCTTCCAACGTTTGTATCGTGCACTCGGATTGGCCATCTGTTTGCGGATGATGTGCGGTATCTTAAGGGGCTTTAGTAGTCCCGCCCTCTTTCGTCTATCGGCCTTGACTTGCTGACAAACTTGGCATTTCTCGACGTAGCTCTGAACATTTCTCTTCATCTTTGGCCACCACAAGTGTCGCTTCAAATCTTGATACATCTTGACTTCACCGGGATGAATGGTATATCCCGAGTCATGTGCCTCGGATAGGATCAACTTCTTCAACTCCGAGTCATTAGGAATGCATATACGGTCATGAAATCGTAGGATACCATCTTCGTAGAGTCGAAAAGACGAGTCTTCACCCGATTCAGAATGTTTTCGAAACTATTGACATTTTGGGTCCTCCTGTTGTGCTACTCGAATACGCTCATGTAATTCTGGTCGTACCTCAACCGCAGCCATAATAATAGATGCAAAGGCGGATGTACCCACACTAGCTCTATCTCCAGTCCAACGAGATGACGTTTCCAACGCGAACTCACGGGACGCACCCACGTATAAACTCATCCTTCGCATTTCCTCGAGAAGATGTGTCTCACTTGTAATAATAGATGCCAAATTTATCTGACTCTTCCTGCTTAGTGCATCTGCTACCACATTCGCCTTTCTTGCGTGATACTGAATGTCCAGATCATAGTCCTTCATCAATTCCAACCATCTTCTCTGTCTCAAATTCAACTTTCTTTGAGTAAAAATATACTTTAAACTTTGGTGATCCGTGTAGACACGGAATCTTGTTCCATACAAATAGTGTCGCCAGATCTTCAATGCAAAAATCACTGCTGCAAACTCCAAATCATGTGTCGGATAATTCTGTTCATGC
Source organism: Carex myosuroides (assembly GCA_028015225.1). Taxonomy (NCBI): domain Eukaryota; kingdom Viridiplantae; phylum Streptophyta; class Magnoliopsida; order Poales; family Cyperaceae; genus Carex; species Carex myosuroides. The sequence goes on along the minus strand of CM051489.1, from coordinate 109,647 downwards.
GGCCGTAACTGTCGAGATGCATATGCAATAACGTGCTCATCCTGCATCAATACACATCCCAAACCCGATCGAGATGCATCGGTATATACGGTATAATCCTTGTCAGTAATTAGCATTGCAAGAATTGGTGCAGATACCAATCGGCTCTTCAGTTCCTGAAAACTCTGATCTTGAGCGGCGCCCCACTCAAACTTCACACCCTTATGCAACAGCTTCGTGAGAGGACTAGCCAACTGTGAGAAGCTACCTCTATGGGTCAGCCTGGCAAATTCATAAACAGGTCAACGGATAGGTCACCGTCACCTTATCCAGCTACCTCTATGGGTCAGCCTGGCAAATTCATAAACAGTCACCTTATCCAGCTACCTCTATGGGTCAGCCTGGCAAATTCATTTCACATATCGAACAATAAAAGAACACGTCAATCGACAACCATACGGATATGCAATTCTACCTTTTTCACAACACTTCAGTTTTAACCAGATTGGGTTATGCACACAAATTCACGTCATTCCAATTATGCAACAATCAAATATTTCACATGAATTTCATCAACCACCTCACAATTCGGTTTTAACCATATTGGTATATGCAAACAATTCACACAATTACAATTATGCAACCATCAAACATGCAACAATCAACATGCAACAATCAAGCATTCAACATGACAATAGAAAACAATTTAATTTCTGAAAATGAAACATCAAACAAGTCCAAGAACCCCGCACCTGATTACGAAGAGCGTATCTCGCACTTATGGTTCGGACGTCTCGAAAGGTCTCGCAAAATTTTGCTCACCCGAGCCTACACCGATATCAACATATATAATTTATTTAATCTTTGTTCGACGATCGATATGGTTACTTGAGTTACATTAGTTTCCTTATACTTTTCTTAACATAATCCATATACCCTTTCAAACATGGAAACCATTCGCAAAAATACCCATTGTGGACCGAAACAAAACAAATCAGAGCTTCATTCCTGCACATTCATTGCGGCCCGCAATGAATCCATTGCGGCCCGTAATGACCTCTACAGTTTTCCCTGTACATTCATTGCCGCCCGCAATGAATCCATTGCGGCCCGCAATGACCTTTACAGTTTTCTTTTTTTTGCACGACAAATTCACTGTCTCCACTCATTGCGGCCCGCAAGAGATCTTATTACGGCCCGCAATAAGTCGGTTCGCGAATCAATTCGTCCACTACCCAAACCCTAGATCAATCAAAACCAAATTAAGATGAAATTGAGGAAGAATTGACTAAATTAGCAACATAGAAGCTCAATAGAGATGGATTACTCAAAACTTATACAAAATTTTCATATTTGATCGAAACCCTAAACGAGTGCCATGAATTTTGGATTTTGAGAGAAGATGAGAAGAAGGAAATACCGATTGGAGAGCTAAACAGCTACTAGAAGGAGAGAGAGACCACCATTTCCATTCTTCTCGTAAATTTTCCAAGAGTTTCGGTGAAATTTTGAGGGAGAAGAGACTCCTCTCTTCTTCTCTTTCTTTGGGCAGCACACACAAGGGGGAGGGGATCGGACCTCACCAGGGAGAAAGGAAGGGAGAAAGAGAGAGAGCTTGTATACTTTGGAAGTTTTGCTAAATAGACCCTCCATTTGTTTGTTATTAATAAAAGAAGAGTTCATGCATATAATTATATGTATACATGTAAGTTAATTTAATTCTTTTGTTCATAAGATATAGATTTAAGGATTCGATCAAGTCGGACTATTTCGAGATTTCAGACTAATATTATAATTGTTTTAATTTTCAACTCCTAGTTCCTCAATAAAATTTTCTATTATGTCCTAAACATTGAAAATTTTAAATGTTCAAAATTTCCTGACGTAACAGTAACCACCATCCAGTGCTTGGAATATCTTTCATGGTTTCGGACACTCATTCTCATTTTGATCCAAATATTTACCCACACCGTCCAGCCAATTGAGAGCACGGTCACATATATCCCCCATTGCTTGTAGTCCTTGCTCGTACCTCATCTTCCTCTTAGCCACACACACATATCCTAAAAAATTTGATTACCGCCTCACTATAACCGTTCTTCTTCATGTTCTCGGTTATGTGAATAGCACAGAGAAGGTGAACACATTGATCCTCGACATCATCGTTCTACCCCAGATCATCTTGTCTGAACACCTTCTTGATACCCTTTCCCTATCAGTGATGACACACATGAATCTGGAGCGAATTACATTGCGGAGCAACCATTGCATGAACCACGCACAATCTTCGAAACTCTCTGATTCTACTAGTGAAAAAGCCAACGGGAGGAGCTAGTTTTCTGCATCGTACTCGGTTGCAATTAACAATTTGCATGTGTTAAAACAATCAAATTAATTTCATAAGAGCCGAAATCAAGTAAATTAAATAAAGTTGATTAAATAAATTAGTTACCTTTGTACCGGCCTGACAGGAAACATGCATCAACGGTGATGACTGGTCTGATTTGTTGAAAAGTAGATATGCACGGTCCAAATGCCCAAGCCGCCCTATGAAAATACTTGTATGGTCCAGTTTACTGGTGGAAAATGAGGTCACCTCAAACAATGTTTCTATCAATAAATTAAAAAAAATAAGCTCAATTGTTGATTTTGTTACAATGACGTAAAAAAAAAGGAACAATGTAGTACTGGGTTCTTTCTCTTTATTGCCTCCAACAACGGAACTATAAGAGCGTATGACCCCTCCCAACTACCAAATTGGTGGGCAATTGCCAACTCACGGCCACGCCACAGTTTGTTGTACGCCGGTATCTGACCGTTGTATCTTTCGACAACAGCGATCCTAACAGCTTGGATACTCAAATCAATATCGTTTCTCATGTGAGCCGATATACAATCGGTAACCATACTAGCCAACAACTGTGCATGATCTATTCTTGTTGCATCCGCGTGACAAGAATGTTTTGTTGGGCACTTGGAGGCACACCATTGTGTATCATAACCGGTGGCATTTGCGAGTATGTACCAGCCATATCTACTGTCCTTACACTTGAACCTAATTCTGGTGGTGTCACTGTGCGTATTCATTATCTCTTTGTTGCAAAGTATGTGAAACCTGGCAATTGCGTTCTTCATTTGCTCTTTTGAGTCATATGTTTGTCCCTTAGACAATTCATTCTCATACTCTGCCCTCTTTCCAAACAAACCTGAATTTGCTTTCTGAAACCCTGATGTGTTATTGAAAGCCGAAATTGGGTGCTGAAACCCGTGATTGACCCTGAAAGTATGCTCTCGTCCAAGCACAAGCCCGGTATCTTCCTCGTCACTATGATTGCTCATACCCTCAGGATCAACATCACTCTAATTTTCCTCTGCCTTTAGTAATTTCGGATCCATTATTTCATCGATTTTATCCGGATCACAAGATTGACCCTAATGAGTAGTCCGACTAGAAGAAGGTTGGTCAGTCCTAGGTGGGGCCCGATGGGATAGCCGACTATTGGAGGGTCGGTCCCTCTGAACTGGGGCCCGACTACTAGACGGTTGGTCAATTTGGACAGGGGACGGACTAGAGCAGGATGAGTTACCCCGACTACGACTCTGGATTAACCTCATAAATGGGTTGGAACGTCGGGCTCTAGTAACCTCCACATATAGGTCAATTATCTTGTATGCACCTTTAGAAAAACTCATGGTTTGGATATACAATACCTGCCAGACTCCCTTATTCTGAATTGGAAAGAGTTGAAACCAGGTTTATGCTGAACTAGTCGGCATGCTAATTTTGGCCTCAATTTTAAGGTCATACTGACCCTGATCCAACCCCAAACTCTGACATATACTCGAATTAAGTCCCACATAATCAGTACCCGGCAATACCGGAATCACAGTAATAGGTCTGATACTATAATAAACCCCGTTAGGACCTGTTAAAACATCCCCACCAGTATAGATGGATACCATAAGAGCCATTTTCAATCCAATACACAAGAAACCTAAAATTAAAAATTAACTAAATTAATTATTAATCTACTGAAAATTAAAAAAAATGAAAAGAAGAGAAAAAAAACTTACAGATCAGAGACTATTGTCCAGGAGAGAGAATGTGTGAGAGTGTAAAATAAAATTTTCCTGAAATCGATCATATAAAAGAACAGGGTCCGCACCAGCATTGTGCGGCATTCCTGTAATGGGTCCGCACCGGTATTGTGCGGCCGTGGTGAATTTCGAAATTTCCAAAAATAATGGTTTTTTGGTTTATTTTTTTTTTAAGTTGTGTATAAATAAAAATTTCGGTAAAGATTGATTTCACTCTACCTAAATTTTTTTCTTAGAGATCATGTTCAACTGGAGAGGAAAAGGGAAATAAATTGGAATAGAGACTTTATTCCAGCCAATAAGAAAAGAATTGAGTGAAATAGTGAAAATGATAGAAGTGAAATTGAATTTAAACTTTTATATTTTTTTCACAAGTAGGTTAATTCTCTATTCTTCTTTGAGCTAATTGTATATTTCATAGATATGTTAAATGGAGAAATTTTATATTTTTTGAGAGATAAAATTAGCTTATTTATCGATACTATCACTCTTTCATTCTTCCACCTTCAACCGAACATAATCAGATTATTGTAAAATAAAAGTCTATTCCAAATTATATTTTTCCTCGTTTTTCTTTTATTTCACTTCTTTGTTGAACATGTCGTTCCAGAGATAGCTAATAATTTTGTATATGCAAAAAGAAAATTCATTATATAATAATAGAATCTTTTGGTAACATATAATGAAAAATTATATTTAACTAATAATAGTTTCATTTAATCCGTATCCGTATTCATTATACATGCAAAAAGAATTTTTGCATCATTTCCAAAATGAGAAGTATAGTAAAATGTAAGTAAATGATATACTGTAAAATACTGGAAAGAAAATTGAGTCATTATTATTTATTCTCACAAGACTTTTTAATAAAGAAAATTATAGGTCTTTTGATAAAATATTTTATTTGTAATAATAAAAATTATAGTGCCTTTTAAAATAATATTTCTTAAAGAAGGTTTCTAAATCAATATAATTGTTAATAAAAAGCAGGTTCTAAATAGCGCGCTATAGCGGCACTATAGCGCCGCTATAGTATTTTCGGACCATAAAAGCTATGGCGCTATTGACGCTATAGGATGCTATAGCGGCGCCATATGACAATAGCGTCATTGTTTTAGCTGTTCCGCTATGACACGATAAACGCTATTTATATCTTTAATAAAAAGGAATGAAATAGTAGAGTTGCTATTTTGTTTGATTCCCTAAATTATGGATTTGGCCGCATTTCCTATTTATTAAAATTATATAGCAAAATTTTAAATTGCATAATGACCGACTATTAACTTCAATGTCAATTTTGTCTCATTAAACAAAAAACACTGAGTTAAAATCAGATTAATTATTTTCTAATAGAAGCTAATAATTAAAATGTACAGTCGATTTAATTTTTGTTAAATGCAAAATTAATATTACATTTTTTTTCTAGTGATACAAGAAGGGATAGATAAATAAATATATAACAAAATAAGAAGTATGCTGTTGAGTATTTTAGAGATAGGTTTTTTGTACTCTTTTTGCCTTTAATATTTATAAATCTTCGTACACAATGAATAGGTTAGTTGCAAGTGCGCAACCTATCGATTGTAGTATTTAGGTATCGATCCACAGGGAGATAGGGAAATACCAATTTTTAATAAAGAAAACTACTTTTAAAACTAAACAATAAAAGTAAAGGAGGGGTTTTGTGTAATTTCATTTTTGAAGGAAAATTAAAGTTTCGTAACAAAAAGCAATTAAAAGTCGGGTGAAAATAAAGTTGGAGAAGTCTAGGGGTATTCGGTCCACAATCCCTTGTTTATTCTATCTACTCGGTTTGTTTAAATTCATGTTTGATATGACGTGGTTTCTAACCTAAAATGTTATCCAGGGTCACATCCGTGATTAAATAACGTGCCTAGATCACCTAGACCATGAAGCTTAATGTTAGCCTATCATATCCTCAAATATTGGTACTTCACGATTAAGTCCTTCATACCAATATGCAATTCAATTCAAGGGGGTCCTAATTAGGGATTTGACTTCATGATTAAGTCTTTCACCAAACCCTAACCTTAATTCCTATAGTTCCGGTTTGGATATCAAATTACGGTCGATTCTAATCCAAATCCTAGGGTATTTGTGCTCATAATTTGGTACTCTCCTATCCCATCCTAACTACTTTGGTTCTTTCGAATCCAAAGCGGAACTTGTCCAATTCAAGTACTAAACTATGTAATTAGCACAAATGATAAATCACAGGAATTAACAATAAAATCCGATAAAACAATCATAATAAAAACAAATATCCGAATAAGATAGAATTAAACAAGTTCATGCATTGACCTAAACTCCTAGAAAGAGAACTACTCTCTCTTGGAGAGATCCATAACAAAGTTTGGCAAAAATAATAAGAAATGAAATAAAGAAATGATTACACCCTTTCTAGATCCAAAACCTCAATCTTGCCGACTCCTTGCTCGAATCTTCTTCTTCTCCTTCCTTGAAAAGCCTTCGGAACTTCGAGAATTTCTGCAGAATTTTCTCTCTCAATTTGTGGAAAATGGATATGTAACAATGGATTGTGAGAGAGATGAAATTCTTCCTCTTTTATAGCCAAAGACCATGTCCAATTTAGAAGCTAGAAGTGGAGTTAGTGGGGGCACTCCTCAGACTGCCATGTCTAATTTTGGCCTTTTAAAACGAGTCCTTGATGTGCCAAAAATAGAAAACCTGTTGAAAATGTGAATTTCTGGCTGTCTGCGGGTCCAGTGCATCCGCACTGGTGGTGAGTGCATGTGGTCTGAGCCGTACTGGGTCCAACTTTTCTTTGGTTCCAAGTTTCCTTTCCTGGATTTTCTGCGTATTTCTCTGAGTGCATCCGCACTGGATCTTAGTGCGTCCGCACTAACCTCCGACTTTTCTGCTTTCCTGAAGAATCTGAAAGTTGCAAAAATCAGCTAAGTAGTGAGTGCGGATGATCCGACCCGCACTGGAGGTAACTGCGGACGCATTAGACTCAGATTTTTTTCTGTGAAGTTCTGAGATGCTGGAAATTTGTCTAAGTATTGAGTGCGTCCGCACTGGCTGTCTTTTTCTTCATTTTTCATCGTTTCCTACACTGTAAAGCCGAGCGAACGCAGTAACTTGATTCTAGGTGTATTCTATTCACTTTATATTCAGAATACAAGATATTTGATATTATTTTATGATAAAAACTAGATCGAATGTGTATATAATTTACACCTATCATATGCTGATGGGTGTCACTAGAGTGGAAAAAACGTGCCGTGTTATGACTAACACGCCGTGATTTTGGTCTCGTGCTGTGCCGTGACCAAGTTAGTTTTTCACGTGCCGTGCCGTGACGTGACCAAAATATTAAGGGGTGGTCACGCCACGCGAATGGTCACGCCACGTGAGTCATGCCGTGCCTAAACGTGTCGTGACCATACGTGACTCGCGTGACCATTTAATCATAATTTATGTTAGTTTATTCAAGATTCACCATTAAATCAATATTTAATGGTCCTAATTACACGTGACTCGCGTGACTACGTGCCGTGACTAAATCTTTCACGTGTCGTGCCGTGTCGTGCCAAAGTTTCAAAAGATGAACACGGCACGCAAATGGTCACGGCACGGGACACGCGAGTCACGGCACGTAACTGACATGCGTGCCGTGCCGTTCCGTGCGGTTCCGTGCCGTAACTGTGCCGTTCCGTGACGGAACCGGCTCCACCGTGCCATTTTTCCCACTCTAGGTGTCACCTAACCACCATGTGGTGATTTGTGTGGTCGTTACAAATAATTCAAAGTCATAATCTAATGCGTTCCCAACATGCACGTCCAACAACTTTTTCAATTCTCTCAAAACAACTTATACATGATGATCTTATCAACCATGTTAGATTATGTTTATAAAAAAAAATGAACTCATGAAAATAAATTCAACATGCTATATTTTTTTAACATATATACAACAATTACATATTACAATATATAGTTGAATCTTACAAACACGTTGATTTATGTGTATACTGCAACTTAGCTTTATGGTTTTTTTTGTTTTTTCAAATTTTAGATATGAATGTTTATCTTTATATTAGGATTAAGCGAATTGAACCACATGAACTGCTACAACGCCAGTGCCACACAGAAAAGAGATTAAATTTGAAAACAGAACTGCAGTTCTGGGGCGGAGAGGCAAGAACCAGGGGCTTGGATCGAAATATTCGGGTGATGTCGCACGTGCGAGTGGCAAAACGGCACGAATTCCTACAGAAGGGGCTGGGGAATGCACATGTGCCCCTATGGGCTCCAATTACGTCTGGGCCTGGCCCACCCATGTTCCCACGTGAAACAATAACAGCTGGGACCCATTCTTTCCCCATAACTTAATTTTTTTTTTTTTTCCTTTCACTCCCTATAACTTAAATTTCCTTTATTGAATAACGTAGAAATCAACAACCATAAAAAATATTGAAATGAAAATTTCCTGAGACATCGAAAGTTTGCACTTCGCAGCAAATGACTACAAACTTTTTTTTGGTTTAATTATTAAAGTTGTAATATTGACATTTACATTTCCTTATTATTCATATTATAAGGTCGGACAGGAGTTGGAGTTGAGTTGACAGTCAAATAAATACGGTATCACTTCGGTTAGTGATATCATATCATATCATATCATATCATGATGGGATCAGTAAGTATATCATATCATATCATATCATATCAGCTTCTATTAAAATATTGTGCGAGAAAGGAAAGGACCTGTTGAACGGAACACCTGTAAATGTAATTCTCTGAATGATGTATGTATTTGACAAGGCCCAGCCCAGCCCAGCCCAGCCCAGCCCAGAGTAAAACATTGGTAAAACAAAGAAAGCTTATAATTAAACCAAAGGTAGGCGGCCCGTCATAGGACTAATTCGTCCCCGGACTTCGTGTAATGCCATCTCAATTTCTAATGTTGCAATCATTACACGTCATATGAATCAACTTTTTTAAATATGTATTTGACTTCCATCCTGAGAGGTTGATCTTAGCAATAATCTAATTCAAGTTAAAATTTACTTATCCACTTAATAGGTTAAAAAGAAGAATTTCATTCGCTAAACTAGTTTAAATTTGTACCTTAACAAAAGAGTTGACTTTTCTCATTTCTCTTAATTCATGTCCAACTTTTTATCGAGCCTGTAAAGCCAACTCTGTAGCCACCAAAATATTTTCCTTATATTTCATTAATTGCATTTAGCAGCCAAGTCATGTCATGTTAGAGAGCATTTCATAAAATTTCCCAAGTCCCTAGCCTCGTCTTTCCATGTTGTTCAACTAATATTATCTCACATTACATGATTGAATCAGTAAGGTCCAAACACAACACACGAAAATAAAATGAAAAGCAAATTGTGAAATTTACATTCAGCCTATCACTACCCACAGAATCAACACAGGTGACTTTGTGAAAATTGAAATATAGTACAACTGGACTGGTATAACCCATTCACACTGGCTCCCTACAAATTTTAAAGTCAAATAATATCAACTTTTTTCATTCGGGTCTTCTGACTTTGATTTAACACCTGATCTCGTATGAACCAGCTCTCGTAATATAGCGGACCCACTCAACTGTGTTGTACCCACTCTTCTCCCATACCTGGTAGATGAACGGAATATTATAATAGATTAAAGAACAGAAATATGACTCAACAACATGAGATGAACTGGTTAATAATGATTTATATTCTACCTTCAGAAACCTGACACGAAGTCCTGATGCAGTGAACATTGGCACCTAAGACATTTGTTTTCATAAAAAAAAGGTGTTAATGGCAACTTTTTCCAAAGGATAAGAAATAGAAAGGTCAGTTACAGAGTACTTTCTGTTTCTTTTCTATAAATTGAACTAGTAAAAAAAGACATAATATAGATCCATGGGAACCAACAAAGTATTTCTAAAAAGTAATGATAGTTGGAAAGTTTTCAGTATTGAAATACTCAAGTGGGAAATACAATACAAAAATGTGACAGTAATTAATATAACAAATTACCTGAAATTCCATTTGAATAGGTGGGCGGGGGGCAGATTTCTTCTCAACCATGGTTGATATCAACTCCACTTCTGCACTCATTGTTGCCTCAGTCTGTCCTGGGAACTTTCTTATCCTGCAAATTTTTTAATTAATTATTGTTATAAATAATTCATTGGTACCAACATGTTGCAAAACCAAATGGCACTGTACCAGTATGGTGCCAGCCAGTTAACAGCTTTGCCTTTTCTCTCTTGGGTAATTTAAAGCAGCAAATTCTATCAAACAAACAATATTAAGGACTGGAAACAAGGAGATTCCAAAAAATTGAAGTACCAAACAAGAAAAACATCCAGTTGTGGGCGATTTGAGCAATACAGTTCTTTCCATAATTGTACTCAGTGCACAAATTAGTTTTAAGGTGAAAAAGATGCAAGCGTAGGGGCAATATATATCTTTTAAATAACGACCGAAACAAAGAGCTTACTTCCAGACAATGGAATCAATAGATGCATTGTACTTTGCTTTACCAGATGTTACATGAAAGCTGGTCTTAGCTGTCTGCTTAGGCACTGGTACTTTAACCACAACACCAAGTGCAAAAATCTTAGCACCAAACACACTTTTCACCTGTGAGTAATCAGAGTTTATAAAATGTTAACCGTGCAAGAACTTACTGGTCCTACCAAAATAGAAAGGACCGGTATTGTGCTAGTGCAATTTAAACAAATTTTAAGACTTCTTATGCATTGTCAGTATAATACTAACTGGAAATGAAACTATACTTTCATAATGAAAAAAAAAATGAGGTGGCTTATTAACCTTAACATTAACCTCCAGGCGGGTCCTACCCAGCTCCTTGATAGTTGGTAAGACTCTGAAGGGGAGATTTACACCTTCAGTAATACGATACCTAAAAATAAAGATAAAAAAATTCAAGCAACAAACCAGAAGAGAAAGATTTAATGATTGCAAAGAAGGAAACAATGAATTACTTCATTAGCTCAAATTCACCATCAGGGGGCACAAAGCTGACGGTCTTCTCTGTGTTGAATCTAGTAAGGTTTACGCACTGGTGAAATGTGACGTCATCAAGTTCTATGGTCTTCCCACTGAAAAATAGACATAATAAATTAAGATATTGTCAGATTAACCAAATTTTTATCAGTAGCATAAAAAAATATCAGAATTTCACCCATACCATCGATTTCGGACAATTTTGTTTTATGAAAAACCGGTCTCATGACACATATTTCAACCGCTGAATAATTAAGCAGTTGTGGTATAAAACAAAATTGTCTGAAATCGATGGTATATGTTTAATTCTTTTTTTTTTTGGCAGATTAATGATCCAGCAGTCTTTAGGAAAGAATAATGGTGCAACTGTTTATAATAAAATTTCATAATCAGAAACCTTCAAGTATGCAAGTGTGGCACAATCTTATCTTTCTATTTTATAAAATAGTTTGGTTTCACTTATATTTGATGGTACTTATGTAATAACTGAAGTTCCAGGAAGTCTCATTGCAATATTGCATTAATGTAGTTTTCTATATTTGAGTTGGACTTTTTTATAATCTGTCATAGTATAATTTGAGAGTTTGTGCCACAAATTCAACCAGCGACTACCCTAACTTGCTTCTTCCACATTACCTCCAAAAATAGAATTATCAAATTCACAATGGACTAACAGCAGGGAAGGAAAAAACCTCTTCACAGGTCTGGACTTCATCTGGGATTCCTTTTCGAGGCCAATTTTGTCATTTAATCCTAGCTTTAAATCAGGCATTCCAGAGAGAAAGCACTTCATTAGAACCTTTCCTGTTACATCACACCTCAGTACACTACCTGTTGAAATAATCAAATATTATTTCTAAACATTAACGTACCAGAGAAGCATGTACCAGTACACATGTATGCACGAAACCATAACCAACTGTACTTTCGGTGGCCATTATTATTGTTTAATTACAAGTTGTAGTTTGTATTGTAACTCCTTTACTTTATCCAAGTTCACCACACAACACACACTTACCTGGTACAACTATCATGCTGCAACATATCTGCTGCCAGCATGTGCTGGCATTCCATTAATATAGAATTAAAGAAAAACAAAATAGATAATCACTCAAGATTCTATTTAACCGAAAATTGTACCTTTTGATGACATCAGAAGATTTACACTCTCCACAATGTCCAAGAAAACCTGAAAAAATCATTCCTATTAGTTTTTAGAGCTGTTTTCCCTCAAAGACACTCTTAATTTAAAAACACATAAAACAAAATACCTCATTTTTCTTGTAAAAAAGACCTTCGCGCCTCCAGCCAACAGCACCAGTGACTTGCAGAGTTGCATTGGGTACTGCTCTTTCTGATGGCTGCAGTTACCAAAACAAATTGCTTTCAAAAACCCAAATGTGACAACTGATAAGACATGATAACTTATGAGACATGGATCTTATAGAAATGGTTGAAAAAACAAATATCAAATGTGTTCTGTGAACCTACAAACCTTAGAGGAAAAGGGGGAACGAACTCCTTCCTGAGTGATGTAAAGCTTTAAAATTTCAGGGGAAAGATTCTGTGGGTACCCAAAATCCATAATTTCTGTCATTAAAGAAAAATTAGATTTATAACGGGTTATGGAAAATAAATTGCAAACTATAAGATTTTAATAATTATCTTCAATAAGAATGAAGATGTTGTTAAGTAAGACTTCATCATTGGTTAGCAACATAAAAGAGATAGGAGGGTAGTTTCTATTTCAGCAGGGCAGACACACCTCATGCTTCCAAGCAGTATAGAATATTTTATATATTTTGCAGGGTTATGCATGGCATTTCTTGCACTTGTTCTAGTAAGATGAAGGAACAAATCTACACCCAAGTTTCAGTTGACCAATAAGAATGCCAAAAATGACAGCTATCACCAGGTCCACAATGGTAACGGGTATTCTTGGCATTGGCTCCTTTAGAAGAACAGTAAAGAAAAAAAAATATGTTTACCATCAAGGAGTTCATAAATCAGAACGAAGTTGTTTCTGATTGCATCTTCATCAAAGGCCCCACCAAAGTAAGATTTAAATAGCACAACAGCCTGTAAATTGCCAAATTAAAGGCAATTAAAAGAGTCTTCCGTCATCACCTAATTTGTAAACAACCTCATAGGAATAATTTCAAATGTACCCCACAAATAATTGAAAGTACCACCTAAACCTTCTCTTTGTCTCCTATTCATTGACGAGAATTTGTGAAGGAGCAGTTGGTGCACATGCTTAAGAATTAAGTTGGAAAGCGATAGAGCAATATTTCCATAGTAAACAAGGGCGGCATACAACACAAGTCACACATGCTACATTTTAAGAGTGTATATGCAGCCTTTCAATTTTATAGGAGATACATGAAATTGTCTCTGCTTTAAAGAACTAAAAAGTACTTCCAGATAATTATTTTTACCTCAACAACAAATTTTAAAGCACAAGCAACATTGGCATTGGAGCTAACAACAATTACAATGTATACATTGCTGATACGCATGTAAAGGAAAGAACAGCCTCCAATCTGACGCACTGGGCAGGTTCCCATTTCCTTTGTTTGCATGATGTGCGTCCTAAATGCATCCACCATGTTTCCCCTTCAGAAAAGAGTATAAAAAAGTAAATAAAATGAAATGAAGCCATTTTGTATCAGATATATGAAACAAGGACTAAAGCTACATAATACATACTGATGCAAAAAGGATTGCAAATTGAGCTTTTAGTTAGCAAAACCTGAATACCAGATAATACATTAACCTATCTAATTATCAGATAAAGTGTACCAAAATTGGTATACATGTAAGAGCAATTACTGGTATCAACCAAACAGTAGCCTACCACTACTGGTACTAATAGCAACCATCATCAGCAACAGTGTATGTAGAAATTCCCAAAAGAAAAGCTGCACATTTGAATGCTCAACATAACCGAAGATGTTAAACTCTCAATTGGAACAATTCAAAGTTATGCAGTACGCGGGTCTCTATCAAAATGAATTAAAATAGAGCTTAGTATTTGAAGCAAAAGAAGAATGGTAATCTGCTGAAGCATGAGAGAAAATGTGGTACCCGACATCGTCACGGTAGAGGCGGTTAATGAGCACATCCCCACGAAGATTCAAAAAGTATATCGCCGATGCGGCTACTGGCATCTCTGATCTCTCCTCCTTGTTTGGTTCAAATCAGTAGGATATTATACTATGTATGTTTTCCTTTTATTTTTCCCAGATCTAAGAAAAGGTGAAGTAGAAGGAATGTCTGATTCGATTCGAGACACCTGTAGCCTGTAGGCTGTAGCGGTAGGAACAGAACAGGTTGTCTGTTTCTCTCTCTCTCACCTTCCACTAGTAACTCAAATGATGAGTTTAGATCAAGACCGTCAGATCTGTTATTGCACGAACATTGAAGGGGCCGGATTCTGATTGGACGGTCCTGATTTAAACTCAGAATTTGAATTTCTGGAGTGGATCCGGACATAAATCTATGGGAATGACATCCGTAGACCGTGGTCTTCCCTTAGACCACATGTCAGTAGATGAGATGGTCTTCCCTTCCCTTAGACCAGGACACCAGGTCCTTTTAATATATTTATTTCATTTATGTTCTTTTGGTCATCCTTTTTGATGAAACAAATGGACGAATGGAGCATGTTGATTGTTGAAGCCCTCCCCTTCAGACTATTAATTGTTGTCCAAATTAAGGTTTCTTCAACTGTCGGATGAAATTCAAATCTGATTGATTGCAACGATGATGCATTAATTTATCTATGTTCAAATTAACCTAAAATTAAGGAAATATATATATATATATATATATATATATATATATAATGTATGTTTTATTTAATCTGAGAAGTGAAAAAAAAAAAAAAAAAAAAATTACCGAATGTCTCCAGCATTTTTTTTCCTCGTCCATTAGGACGCATGATATATCTAATTATCAAGAATAAAGCAACTTAAATAGATAAGCCATACAACAGGATAAAGCAACTTAAATTATTTCAATTATTATATTTCTTCTTCTTTTTTAAGTTGAAGGCTTGAAGCCCGTAGGCGCTTTCAATTAATTATTTCTTACTATATATATCTGCCTAGCTACTGTATCATTTGCATGCTCAGAAGTCAGACCCCACTCCCAGTTAATGTTTTCTTGACCAAGGTCAACAGTCAACATCTTTAGGGAAAAAACGGATAAGCCTTGCTTCTTAATTACTTTCTTAGTTCTTAATTAGTCAAACTTCTTCTTACATCGATCAACATCTATATGTAGGAAGTCGCACCCGAAGGCGAATAAATCCCATCAAGAGGAGGAGACGAATGGCTACCGCATCTACTCGAGATGAATCGAATGACCCGAAATTTTTTCAGTTGACACCCTCTAAAAATCAAATTAAATCAATACTATCCGTTTGACCTTATTTTTAATCCTATCACCCACACAATTTGAGTTCGCGCACCAAATTGAGAGGTGCGCTCACTAGATTGGCACACCAGGTGCGCAGACTGGGTCGGCGGGCTTGGTGCGCTGACTGAGTTAGCGGACTTGGTGCGTTGCCTATTAAATTACCACCAAATTTAACAGTATTCATTTAGTGTTCATTTCAGTAGATGCAAGGCAGCAGGCAGCCAAAGAGCAAAAAGTAAGTTTTTTTTACTCTAGTTCTTTATCTTTTTAAAATTATTTAATTATTTTTTTAATTGTTTGTAAATTTATTAAATGTTAGGTTTGTTCCGTAATTCAGCCAACTATGATTGAAATTGCTTGTTATTTTGGTAGTGAAATATTACAAGGACCCAATGGTGCTTATTACAGTATCCAACCCCAGAAAATGTTCAATATCGGTCCGAATTTAGATTTCAGAGGTATAACTAGGGAAGTGTACCAGGAACTTGGTATTGATCTGAATTATTACGAACTGGTAATTTCCGCAAGGATCAATATTGGCCAAGGCAACCAAATATTGTTCCAACAGCTCCATGTACTAGACGATAACAGTTGGGAGTTGTATACCCAAATGACCTTGAATTTAACAACACCTTTCAAGTACCTGAGTTATATGTGGTTGCCAACCCCAGACAGAACACCAGACCATTGTTGCAGTTGCTCCAAGGTCGGGGCATTGATCATTCAGTGACGGGTCCTACTCGGGCCCTAACTTTAGCGGGTACTAGTCGGTCCCCATCCGTGGAGGCTAGTCCTAGTCGGGGCCGATCTCGGATTCCATCCTCCAGCTCTAGCCTGGACCGATCTGAAACTCCAGAACCACGTTATTATATTGACAATACAGACGAGGATCCCGAAGAACGGGAGACAGAGGAAAATTAGGATGCTAGTGACAACAGTGGGTAGACAGTAGATCATAGTGATGAGAAAGACACCAGTCCCGTGCTGGGTATGCGAAGGTGACCGATATCGGGTCGTGGAGAAAGACACCCGTTCCCAGCTTTTCATGACACTTCGGGGTTTCAAGAGGTTGACATTTTTTTTGCGGGTTCAGAGGTTCGTTTTTGAACTTATATGAATTTTTTATTTCTTTGAAAATTTAATAATTTAAAATTAGGTTGGAGAGAGATCAGAAATTTTTTAGGGGATGAAGTATAACGACAATGATTAAATGAAAAAAAAAATCTACCACTGGCACATAAAGAAAAATATCTAGATCAAACAGACACACAGTGACACAAGAAGGATGAGGTATAAGTGCCAGAGCGACCGGTGCAAGTGGGGGTTGGTTGCGAGGGCCACAGGCTTTGGTAATGCTTGGGCCATCACGAAAAATGAGGTAAAGCACACATGTCACGCAGATGCATCCAGGTTATATCATGCGCAGTTGACATCCTCTATGGTCGCCAACTGCATAAAACTGTCTTTGGAAAAAAAATGTTGATATTAGTATCAGAGCTATCAGTGACCTGGTTGCTGAAAGGTACGAGGGCATCGTCCCAAATACAACAAATTGTGGCGTGGTAAAGAGTTAGTGATTGTCCGGGCATTTGGTAGTTGGGAGGGGTCTTATGGGCTTATTGTCCCTTTGTGGAGGCAATCAAAAGGGCAAATCCGGGAACTGTATATAAAGTTGTTTCAAAGACTTCAGAAAAGGCAGGGTACCGGTATTCATGAGGTTGGCATAGGCATGGGGATCGTGTACAGAAGCAGTAGGTCACCTCAGACCCGTCATCAGTATCGATGCTTGTTTTTTCAGGTAGATACAAGGGTAAGTTGTTGATTGTCACCGGATATGATGCGGAGAACCAATTAATCCCACTAGCATTTGGATTGGTAGAGAGCAAGGAGTTTCAGAATTGGGGGTGGTTCATGAAGTGGGTGCGGGAGTTTGTAATTGGTCCGAATAGATTCATGTGTGTGGTATCTGACAGGCACAAGGGCATAAAAAAGGTGTTCATACAAGATGATCTAGGTTGGTCAGAGGAGAACGGGGAGTGTACCCACCTCCAATATCATGTTGAGCGGTTCAGAACGATAGTTTAGACTTTAGAAACGAAGATATAATATATAAGGCATGATGAGGTATGAAAAGCATGATGAGGTATGAAAAACATGAGGTATTGGAACCCTCCTCTAATAATAGTAGTAGTAGTAATAATAATAATAATAATAATAATAATAATAATAATAATAATAATAATATACTAACTATATTATACTTACACTATTGATTGTAAGGGTAAAGTCCTAAGTTCTATGTTTTAACCTCAAATTTTTAGTTATATAGCCTAAAACTTATAATACTACCCCTAAACACTCATAAACAATGCTTCCACGCGTGCTCGATTTCGAAGTCAATTATTTAGACACATTTTATTCATTCAAATTCTTTTTTACTGCTTCCTGTCATATCAATCTTGGTCAACTCTAGAATATTTATAATTTTTATAATAATAACAGTCAAACATACAAGATACATCTGCCTCCCTAACAATTATGAAATATATAATAACAGAACAACTCAAAATTTTAGGACATTCATCTAGTGCAGCTTTCTTTTCATGGCCTTCAGCTTCTGAAACTTCTTCTCTATCCTTTGGTGCGTATGACTGATGACCACATTAACAGCTCCTTTTCCTGAAAGAATTAATTTTGATTTCTTAGAAGCCGGTCCGTGATACTGTCTGCTCGTTGCCATAGTCTGTTAAAATTACATTTTCTGACACACTTAACAATTTCCAACGGCAGGCCCATGGAACTAGTAGCTCATGAAATCCCAACTGTCGGCCCATGAAAATATTTTAGTTATTCTGTTTATATAATTCTATAGTGAAGGCTCATGGAAATACTGACCACTATACCCATGAAACTGTTTTATTAATCCAGTTAATATTATATTTTAATTAGACGTATATTTCCATGAGGCTACCGTTGGAAATATTTTGTTCCTAGAGACATGTACATTTCTGTTTATTTGAGATCTCTCTTTGAATGTCCAAAACTAAATAACAGCAGCAAACATTATTTAATAGAGTATTTAATAGAGAGTTAAAATGAAACATTTAATTGAAAACATAAATTTTGCTCTTTGGACTAAGCCAATCTATTTAATTTAGGTACAAAACATTTTGACGAATGGAAGCAATAAATAAGATCTCCCTTTGAATGAATCTTGTGTAAAAACCTGTTACAAACCAAAAAAAAAAGAAAAATGTTAGAAAATACATTTGACCAAAATGCATTACTGTATAATAAAATGTAAAGTAATTTGAAATACAAAAAGTAACACATATGTGTATTCATTTATCAATTAATACTCTTCATCGGAATTCTATGTCTACATAAGAATAAGGCATCTTCGGTTACTGTTTTTGGAGTGACAACCAATGGAGTAGTGAAGATGATGTTTGCTTTTGCCTTATTCTAGAAAGTACACTAATTATTGTATTATACACAAACCATATGCTGACAAATTCTAGTCGTAAGATCTAATTTATCATATACCCTCAAACAGTAGAATAAAAAAAGTGTTAATTTCTCACATATTCTCAAAGAGTTCTCTATTTTATAGTGAAGGGAAATGAATAAACAAGTTTTTAAATATTGAAGCTGAAAATACTATTTTTCTCCACATGAAAATGAATAAACAAGCCGGATCAAAATGAACATTAATTTGCCTACAGCATCATCTGACTTCTCTATTTTATAGTGAAGGTTAATGAAAATACTAGAGCAAATGGTCTTTGGAATAAACCAATCTATTTAATTGAAATACAAAAATAATTGTACAGACATTGTCTAAAATAAAAACAGTATATAAGATTTCCCTTTAGATGCCTCTTTTATGCTCCTGCAAAATATGCTTTTACACATACTAGTGTTACTAAATGAAAAAAAATAGCATAAAATTAAAGTAAGATATAGAACTATACTTGAAGTAAATATAGACTGTGCTCAAAAGCACATTTGCAAATAAAAGAGAGAGAAACATGAGCCTCCAAATGACATTAAATTTTAAAAAAATTAATAAAGAATAAACTTGAGAAAAAAAAATCACATCAGAGCATTTCTTCTTTACTGTCTTAATCTAAATCTTTAAGTTTTATTTATATTATGATGTTCTAATTTGTGTCAGTGCATTTATTATGTATTTTAAGACACATTTAAGTGCTCACGTATATATGTATTTATATGACTTTGTACGTATGTGACAGCTTTATTCTCTTCCAACTACCAATCGAATTGT
Source organism: Carex myosuroides (assembly GCA_028015225.1). Classification (NCBI taxonomy): domain Eukaryota; kingdom Viridiplantae; phylum Streptophyta; class Magnoliopsida; order Poales; family Cyperaceae; genus Carex; species Carex myosuroides. The sequence continues at coordinate 89,832 of CM051489.1, read as the reverse complement.
TCTGATCAATTGGCTCCTCGGACTTTTGGTTTCTTTCTCGTAGAATGTATGTTATATCATGACTTATATGCACAAAAATCAGTAAACTATAAATAGAAAATTAGGTGCAGTGATGTTTATCAAATATAATCTAACTGAGTGTACATTTTGGGGACATTTGACGGCCTGTAGCTATAAGGAATATGTATGTTTATGAGGCTCAGCTAGTGCGCATGTGCAGCATTTTCTGTTTTCAGGATATAAGATTCAAATGGTCACCAAAAGTTGTAGAAAATTCCAATTGGAAATTTTTTTTTTTCAGTATGCTTGTATATGTGTCTAATATATGTCCATGCAATGGTTTGGTCATATTCATTCTAGAATTTCCTGTATGGTTAATTTACTGGCAGAAGGTCAATCTTGACTGTTTTAGCAACTACCATACCAGCATGTATTGTTTTAAGTTTTGACTATGTTTGGTGTTGGTACAGGTATCAAATCAGGTACAAGAGTGTTCAAAAGTCTTTACACCTGGGGTGGAGGTCTGTTAAAAATAACGGCTACAATTCAAATTTGTAAATAACGGCTAGTTAGTAATTAATAGACTAGGAGTTAGTGGTTGGTAGTTGTAATTAATAGTATAACGGCTAGTTTTTGTTCTTCTTTATAAATAGACATATATGTAAAATCTGAAATTAAGATTGCAATAATAAAATTGTTTTCTTACATCTATTCTCTCTTACAAATTTAACATGGTATCAGAGCCACGTTCTCTGTGACCGAAAAATTGAAAACGCGTGACAAATTTCAGCAAAAAGAAAATGGCTCAAGAAGAAGCAGCGAACTTCTCGAAGCTAACAAATACCTTGCTCAATGGAAAAAATTATGTGTCATGGGCAAGGGCAGCATCCAGAGCCCTGAGTGGTCGAGAGATGTTAGAATTCATTACGGGTGAAGAGAAAAAACCAGAAATTGCAAACACAAGCAAGATAACACCCGAAGAAACAATAGCAACAAAAAAATGGAGAACTACGAATGACAGAATTGTTACCTTACTACTCAACTCCATGGAACCGGCCGTATCCGAACTCTTCACGTTGGCCGAAACGGCACATGAACTATGGGAAGCGGTAAAAAGTATGTATGGTCAACAAAATAATTTTTCTCACATTTATCAACTTATGCAGGAGATTCAACAAGAAAAACAAGGGTCAAGAAGTCACACTGACTACCTTAGTGCTCTTGAGAAAAAACGCAATGAACTTCAATCTTACCGGCCGTTTACAACAGATTTGGCCACACTTCAGAAACGAGCTAAGGAGGACGATATTTTTCAGTACCTCGCGGGTCTAAACCCGAGTTATGAAGCCGTAAGATCTCAAATCATGACCACGGTACCTCTTCCATCTTATTCTCAAATTAAAAGTTTAATTCAACAAGAGGAAAGTAGGAGAATTGCCATGAATGGTCAGATTGTAAGCCATGAGGGACACGAGACCCATGGCTTAACCGTAAAAAATTTCAATTTTAATCAAAACCCTAGCTTTCAAAATCGCCCAAATCAATCAAAAAATGAAAAATGTAACCACTGTAAAAAAGATGGCCACACTCAAGATAGATGTTGGCACCTCTATCCCCATCTTAGACCAAAAAAATGGAAGGGAAATGATCAGAATCGAAATTGGGAAAAAAATGGTGAAAAAAACAGAAGTTATGTAGCTTCTGTTGAAGAGAAAGGACTTAATGGGCTAGTGGGTTCGTCTGGAAATGGATTCGGACCCAATAACACTAGCCAAACTACTAATGGATTCAATTCCAACCCTGGCGGACCCAATAAGGAGACACCAAATGGACCCTCCATTCCAGGCGCTGGCGGGTCATCCTGGAACGGGTCAGGCGCTGGCGGGTCACTCTGGAACGGGTCAGGCGCTGGCGGGTCACTCTGGAACGGGTCAGGCGCTGGCGGGTCATCCTGGAACGGGTCAGAGGCTAATTTTGGCGCAAATGGGTCATTTTCAAGCAGGTCAAGGCCTGGAGATCAAATGCAGCAGTATTTTCAGCAGTTCTGTGCGATGATGAACAATCAAAACAATCCCAGCATATGTGGTATTGCTTCTAACTCAAAAAATTTCTTTTTTAATCAAATTATTATAGATAGTGGTGCAACATATCACATGTTTGGGAATAAACAACTACTGTCAAACCTCAACCCGACCAATGGTAATAATTTTGTATTGGTTGCAAATGGTATGAAGGCAAAAATAAATGGCGTAGGAGAAATTAATCTATGCAATAAACAAATTAAAAATGTTTTATATTTAGAAACATTTCCCGTAAACTTAATTTCTGTAAATAAATTAACACAAGAATTAAATTGTAATGCAATATTTTCTTGTAAAAACGTTGTATTTCAGGACCGGGAAACCGGGGTCAAGATTGGTGAAGGATTTCTAGAAAATGGACATTATCTTTTGAACTCCAAATTAAATTTTTGTGCTTCCGCAAAAGTCGTTAATTCTGATATTTGGCATAAGAGACTTGGGCATCCTTCCGACAAGATTTTAAATAGTATTTTAGATTTTAAAAGTTTTACTACTTGTGAAATTTGCAAATTAGCAAAACAAACAAAGCTTCCTTTTTCTCTTTCTACGAGCAAAAGTAAAGCTCCTTTTGATTTAGTACATTCCGATGTATGGGGACCGGCCCCAATAGATTCATATAATGGATTCAAATATTTTCTTTTATTTATTGATGATTTTACAAAAGCAACTTGGTTATTTTTACTTAAATCCAAAGATGAAGTGTTTGATTGTTTGTATGAATTTTTATGTCTCATAGAAACACAATTTAATGCAAAATTAAAAATCTTTAGATCGGATAATGGAACCGAGTTTATAAATATGAAGTTTTCAAGTCTCTTTAGAGAAAAGGGTATTATACATCAAACAACTTGTATCAATACTCCCGAACAAAATGGTGTATCGGAAAGAAAAAATAGACATTTATTAGAAATGACACGATCTTTATTATTTCAAAATAATGTTCCTAAAATTTATTGGTCGGATGCCGTACTTTGTGCCACCCATTTAATCAATAGATTACCTAGTGTTATTTTAGAAAACAAAAGTCCATTAGAAATTCTTTATCAACAAAAAATCACTTATGACCATATGAGAGTATTTGGTTGTACAAGTTTCGTACATATCAAAAGAAATGACAAGCTTGATTTTGTATCACAAAAAACTATTTTCTTAGGATACTCATCTTATAAAAAGGGTTATAAATGCTATGATCCAATTAATAAAAAAATATATCTTTCTAGAAACGTTTCATTTTTTGAAAATGAACCATATTTCAAAGAAAAAGAAATATTTCATCAAACACATTTAAATGACAATATAGTTTTACCTTACTTAGATGATTTGAGTTTTATTCCTAGAAATAATCATCAAGTAGAAAATAATCAAGAAAATGAAACTAATGATGACATAAATGAAAATGAAACGGAAGAAAGTTTACCGATTAGAAGAATATCATCTAGAGAACGACAACCATCAACTAGACTTAGAGATTATGTGACATATTCGGTACAATATCCAATTGAAAATTTTGTTTCATATGACAACATCTCAACCGAATACCATACATTTCTCACTAGTATTGAAAAAGTATTAGAACCAAAAAATTACCAAGAAGCAATTAAATGTCCAATATGGTGTAAGGCTATGGATGAGGAATTAAAAGCCTTAGAACAAAATAAAACTTGAAATATTGTTTCTCTACCAAAAAATAAAAAACCGGTTGGTTGTAAATGGGTGTATAAAACCAAATATAATAGTGATGAAACCATAGAAAGGTATAAAGCAAGACTTGTAGCTAAAGGATTCACCCAAACCTATGGCATAGACTATAACGAAACCTTTGCACCGGTTGCAAAAATGAATACCGTAAGAATTTTGTTTTCTATTGCCGTAAACAATGGTTGGAACCTCTACCAAATGGATGTTAAAAATGCATTTCTTCAAGGAACACTTGAAGAAGAGGTGTATATGACATTACAACCCGGTCATAAATTGGAAACAAATTCTAACTTGGCTTGTAGGCTTAATAAATCAATTTATGGATTGAAGCAATCTCCACGGGCATGGTATGGCAAGCTTAGCTCTTATTTAATTTTTTGTAATTTTAAAATTAGTAATGCCGAATATTCTTTATTTACAAAATGTGACGGTATCAATACTACTCTCATTTTAGTATATGTAGATGACATCATAATTACCGGAAATAATTTTGAACAAATTCAAAACATTAAGAAACAACTAAAAGATTTAGGATATCTTAAATATTTTCTAGGAATAGAGGTAGCCACTTCGGATAAAGGACTTTTTATTTCTCAAAGAAAATATACACTTGACTTGTTAAAAGAAACCGGTAAGTTAGGATGTAAACCGGCCTCTACCCCAATTGACAACAAATGCAAATTAAATAGTGAAGATGGTGAACCTTTAAAAGACATAAATCAATTTCAAAGACTTGTAGGAAAATTGATATATCTAACGGTTACACGTCCGGATATTTCTTTTTCCGTAAGTCAAATTAGTAAATTCATGCATTCACCAAGAACACCACATTTAGAAGCCGTAAATAGAATTTTGAGATTTTTAAAAAATAATCCCGGCAAGGGTATTTGGATGAAAAATAATAATTCTAATGATATATGTGGCTATTCCGATGCAGATTGGGCCGGAAGCTTCGATAGAAAGTCGACAACCGGTTTTTTGCATATTTGTAGGCGGAAATCTAGTCACATGGAAAAGCAAGAAACAAAATGTTGTAGCACGATCAAACGCCGAAGCCGAATATCGTGCCATGGCATCAACCGCAAGTGAACTAACATGGATCAAGCAACTCCTATTGGACATGGGATTTAAAATTCAAGAACCGATGAAAATGTATTGCGACAATAATTCGGCAAGACACATAGCTTCAAATCCCGTGTTTCATGAACGAACAAAACACATAGAAGTGGATTGCCACTTTATTAGAGAAAAAGTTCAAACAAAAGAAATTGAAACACCATACGTTAAAAGTGAAGATCAACTTGCGGATATCTTCACTAAAGGCTTATATCCGGATCCATTCGAGAAAATTACAAGCAAGCTAGGATTGTACGATATATACATTCCTAGCTTGAGGGGGAGTGTTAAAAATAACGGCTACAATTCAAATTTGTAAATAACGGCTAGTTAGTAATTAATAGACTAGGAGTTAGTGGTTAGTGGTTGGTAGTTGTAATTAATAGTATAACGGCTAGTTTTTGTTCTTCTTTATAAATAGACATATATGTAAAATCTGAAATTAAGATTGCAATAATAAAAAGTCGGGTTTTGAGGCATAAGTCTTTACACCTGGGGTGGAGGTCTGTCACTAAGTCAGGTTTTGAGGCATGATGTTTGAGCCATGAAGGCCATGAAGAGGCATGAAGGCCATGGAGACCAATCATCAGAAAGTAAATAAAAAAAAAGGTCAGACATTAATATAAGGTTCAAGCATTATATTCTCACTTTTGAGGACAAAATCATTGGATTGCAGGGTTCAATTTCCCGACAGATCATGGGCATGAAGTGCCTACTGTTTAGTTGCTTTGAACCATTCATTTCTAATATAATTCACCATTCTTTGGGTTGCACATGAACTTCTTCGATGAAATGCTTGTTAGAAGCTAGCATTGCTATGAGCTCACCATGAGAAAGAATTGGTTATGGTCTTGCCAAGGCTCAGTTCAGCGACAAAATCGACCAGAATTGGCACCTCCGAATCAATATCGGGCACCAAATTCAGTTAAAAGTTCTGAACCTTCGTTCGAATTCGTTTCATCTAGCTGCAACTGAACTAATTATAGCTCGAACAAGTAGATCGGCCATCAAGACCTAACTAGTGAAGCAATTTATTCAGAATTTATTTATTTATTTTACAAAATTAAGCAATCCATTCATTTAACTTGCAAAACCAAAGCCATACATGAAAAAACAAACCATACATGCACACATCCACCATACTTGAAAACGTCTGACATAATTGTAATCCAAATATATCACAAGAACTCTCTATACATACTTGTCTGAAGCTGGGTGGGTCCCAGTTGTGGCACTGCTCCCGACTGGGCGGTGGTGCCGGGGACCAGTGAGCGGCACACGACCAACCCCATGATGTGCCCCGGCCGTCTCACGGTGCATGGCTTTCTCACCATGCAGTTGCGCCTTGGCCTCGGCCTCTCTGGCCTTCTCTCTCTCCTTGGCTGCCTTTTTCTCTGCGTGAGTCCGGGCTGTGGTCTGCTCCGCCTTGCCTGGTCAGAATTGCACCAATAGGTATTAATACAGAAAGCACGACTGGCCTTAACAGAATGGTATGAAAATTGTTATACATACATGGCGGGAACGAAAAAATTAGAAAATTCAAACAGGAGGCTGAAAAATAAAATGTAAACAATTAATATATGATGTAGTTGGTGAGATCTGAAGCCAAATTTATATTTGGGGGTTGTCTCCTTTGAAATTGAACAACTTTGAGCTCGCAATAATGAACAATGCCAAAATTAACGATTGCATAAGCACAAAATATTTATAAATAAATAGGAGTCAATTCATTGTACATGAATGGATCCGCCAATGCACATGTACACTAGCTGACCGTTTCCCCCAAAGTGGATCGATCTATAAGACATGTAGATTAAACAAAGAGTGTACGTATAGTACCTTGCACATTTGCGGTACCTTCCTTTACTTTCTCCTTGCCTGTGCTGGTCATGTCCTGTATCTTCACCTTCATTCCTTGCATCTTGTATTGTTTTTTGTTTGATATCTTTCTACAGAATTTAAGTGAGAAACAAAATGTTGAAACCGTAGATTAATAACCGACTGAAGGAACGCAAACAAATAGGATTTTTCTTTATAGAGAGAAGAGATGGCCAGCTGGAGGACATCCACAAACAACTAGAGCAGATTGTTACACGTGTGCATGTGAGGTGGCAGATAAACATTAAGAACTTTGTCGAATAAATAATTTAGAGTCGGTGAAAGATCTTTTTACTAGATTGTTACACGTGTACTGTTTGTCGAATAAAGATTGTTACACGTGGCCATAATTTGGTTTTTTCTGCATTCGTTATAGATCTTTTTGTTCGACATCTAGAAGACTAGAACGTACTAGTTTTATTTGGTGCAAGATAAAATAAAATAATTTATAATATTGCATGCAGGGTCAACCAATCAACTAAAACTTACATTAAAATATAATTTTGAGAATTAAAATGTTCTTAAATTCATAAAATCTCGTGTGAATTTAACTTAAAAATTTATTAAATTAATTTCAAACGGTAAATCTAAATCATTAAAATCAAAATAGTTCAGAAGCAATGTGTTTACATTTTAAAATTTGATTTAATATAATATAAAGTCAAGTGATAAAAAAATAAATGTAATAAAATTAATTTATAATTAACATTCTTTATTTTACTGTTTAATTTTATACTAAATTAAATGAAAAATTTATAAATTTGATATGTCAATGCGTCACTTGTGAAATAAATTACTTTTAACAGCTTGGTGAACTTGTCAATGCGTCACTTGTGAAAAATTTATAAATTTGATATGTCAATTCATTACTTGACTTCATTCCGATAAATTTCTAAAGTTTAGCTCATAAAAAGCTTGGTGAACTTAAAAACACTCTAATTCTACTCTATTTTTGTATAATAATTACTTTAATATCTTAATAATATAAATATTATGTGACAAAAACTTTGTTTGAAATCATATTAAAATATAATTATAAGTTGGAGAAAGAGTAATCCAAAATATAGAAAGTTATGACCAAAATAAAATATAATTGTTAAAATTTTCCTTTAAGCAAAATAAATAATAAAACTGTTTGGTTGGAGTTAGGTTAATTCGAATACGATCAAGTTTGTTTCGCTTACTTTTTTTTATTTCGGCACTATATTGGAGATTAAATTTTAAGTGGAATTAAGAAATATTTATTCAGTAAAATTGAATTAAGAAAAATTGTACCAACAAGACTTAACTGAAGAGAAATTATATCTTATAAAAATTGAGGTAATAGAAACTTAATCTTAAAAATTCAAATTAAAAAAGTAAAAGTTAATCTCACTTAGAAAAAGTTGTTCGGACAAATTAAACTTCAAAAGAATCTAAAGTAAGTCTAAAAAATCTTAAAAAGAGATTACCGAACACACACTATTTAGACTAAAGCATCGGGTTAGGCTTTACAGGGTTTCGGGACTAGTTAAGATCAAATTTTTGTAATCTTTCAGTTGAGAAATGCTTTTGACCGCCTGTTTTTTTTTTTTTTTATTCCGCATCGTTGTCAATTATTTATTGAGTGAGGCTATGGTGCTATGCATAGCACCAATGGCTAGTGTACTGCGGCTCAATATGGTACTTTTTAAAATTCTAACGGTCGATCCGAACCGTTCAATGTGATATCCATATGAATATGTACTTGCAAACTAAATTTTATATTTTTTTAGATAGGTAGAAAAATCAGTGTTTTCTAAAAATTCTGGACCATCAAAATTCTACCTATCTAAAAAAATAGTAAAAAAATTTGAAAAAATATAAAATTTAGTTTGCAAATACATATTCATATGGTTATCACATTGCACGGTTCGGATCGACCGTTAGAATTTTAAAAAGTACCATATTGAACCGTAGTACACTAGCGATCCGTGCTATGCATAACACCATAGCCTCACTCTTATTTATTTATACTGTTATCTTCTTCTTCTTTTTCTCTCTGTGACTCTCTGTCACACTGCTTTTTCTTGCTCTGGTTCGAATGAGACACAAACACATCATGAGCAACATTATAATATGTAACGGGTCAATGATGTAGTGAATCTCTAAGGATTATTTTCTGCCGAAAATAAATCTCAATAAGTAAAGATAGATTAGAAATAAAACTCAATCGTAATCACAAGATAAAGTAGATAATAATAAAATAATAATAGTAATAGTAATAAGAGGAGGGTTCCAATACCTCATACCTTTTATACCTCATCGTACCTCATATTTAATGTCTTTGTTTTCAAAGTTCAAACCGTCGATCCGAACCGTTCAACTTGATATCCACACTAAAATATGTCTAGGGATGAAATTTTATAGTTTTTGGAAATTTTTTACTATTTTTTAAGATAGTTACAAAATCACATTTTTCGGACCGTTCAAAATAGTGATTTTGTACCTATCTAAAAAAATAATAAAAAAAAATTCAAAAATAATAAAATTTGGTCTCCAAGCATATTTTAATATGGATATCATGTTGAGTGGTTCAGATTGATAGTTTAGACTTTAAAAAACAAGATATACAATATGAGGCATGATGAGGTATGAAAAACATGAGGTATTGGAACCCTCCTCATAGTACTAGTAATAGTAATAATAATAATAATAATAATAATAATAATAATAATAATAATAACTTTAACTATATTATACTTACACTATAGATTGTAAGGGTCAAAGTCCTAAGTTCTATGTTTTGACCTCAAATTTCTAGTTATATTGCCTAAAACTTATAATACTACCCGTAAACACTCATAAACAATACTTCCACGCGCGCTCGATTCCGAAGTCAATTATTTAGATACATTTCATTCATTCAAATTCCTTTTTACTTCTTCCTGTCATATCAATCTTGTTCAACTCTAGAATATTTATAATCCTTATAATAATAATAGCCAAACATCTGCCTCCCTAACAATTAGGAAATAGTGACTCGGGTGGAGCACTTAAATAATGCACTGGAATCACCAACCACACGAATAGGAACAGAGTTTGATAACTCTGGAGAGGATGCTGGGGTTCCGTGCATCCCATGCGGAGAATTCCTAAGTCAATTACCTATTTCCAGTAGAACCTGCGGAGACGTTTCACCACATCGTACCTTGGTGCAGGGCTTGGAGAGACGAGGGAATGTCTCATGACGCGGAAAATAAGGGTGCATTAAATAGCGGCAGGCCTATGATGTCCCCTGTCCAGACACTACGAGATGTCTCCCAAACCCTAGTGGAATTGAGGCGCTCAATAAAACAAAAGAGGAAATCCTAAGCCTTCCTCCTCTACTAGGCCTTCAAAACGGGCTCAACAACAGCAAAGGCCCACGGAACTAAGAAAAAACTCTGATGGTTTTTTTGAGATTCATGTGGCCTATGCTCACTGCAAGGCTGTGGCAGGAGGGTGCGGATTGAAGCCCGGGGATGTAATTGAAACAATTACAGAGGACAATTATAGCGAATTGCTCATGCATCTCAGTTCCAATCAGAAGAGGAGGAGAATGACCATGAGCATGTGGGGGGACCATGATGTCCTGTTCAACTCTTGCTCAGATGATGAGGTAGAGTCCGAGTCTGACTTGGACCCATAGATCAGGTTTTCTCTGTGATTTGTACAGCAGGATAGGTTTTATCTTGGTGTCAATTATGAGTTACAAAAACTTAAAAGTTTTGTCCTGGAATATGAGGGGTTTAGGAAATGGTGGAAAATATGATGTGGTTAAAAATGTTATTAGAAGATCGAGATGTGATGTGTGTTGTGTTCAGGAGACAAAATGGAATCAATCAAATTTTGCTCATTTTGCTAGTGTTCTACCGACTTATTTTAGTAGAAAATGTGCAGTTGTGGATGCAATTAACTCGGCGGGGGGAGGGGGGGTTATTGCATGGAGGCATAACTACGAGTTACTTAACTCATACACATCATACGTGCTCGGTTACTCTCAGGAATGTGGGTACAGGTGGAATTTTTGTTGTAACAACGGTTTATGATCTCGCTAGAGATGACTTGAAATCGGCTTTTATTGAGGAACTTAGAAATTTAGGAGAATATATACATCGTCCATGGATTGCTTAACCTGGTACGTTGGCTCATTGACCGATCGGGTCAAATGAAAGGGTTCGGCCTAATGTTTGCATTCAATGATCTGATAAGGGAGTTGCACTTGATGGATGTGGAGTTGCAAAATCGGGACTATACTTGGTCAAATAAACAACCACAACTGATCTTTTCAAAGTTGGATAGGTGTTTCCTCTCACCCGACTAGGCTCTCATGTACCCGGTCATCACACTAACAGCCTTAGAATTGATGGTGTCGGATCACGTTCCGCCTCTGTTACAATGCAAATCGACGGAGACGAGGAGAGCACCACTAAGACTGGAGCAGTTTTGGTTCTAATACAGACACACACACGAAACAGTGGGGGTAATTTGGGCGGGTCAAGGAAGGGGTCGTACTGGCACGGCTTTGGAAGGTTTGGAAGGTTTTAATGGTAAAGCAGTAAAGCTACAGCGGGAGTTGAGAAAGTGACACAGGGACATATTTGGTGAAATGGGGGATCAGCTTGACTACTGTAAAGGGGCAATTATGTTCTTTAATAGAATAGAAGAAAAGCGAGTGTTGGATAGATGGGAATTTGTTGTAAAGGGTTCTATATAATAATATTTTAAACATCTCTAGAAATATATTCGGCAATTTTCTAGATTTTTCTATACTATTGATTGATGCACCGCTGTACGATTATTTTTTATTGAAATTAGGACTAGCGGGATTTTCTTCTATAAAATTAAAGGCTATACCATATGAATTTAAATTTTGGTTTTTAGAGTACCACATGAAGAGTTGCATGAACAATCGTTGCATGAGATCTTCTTTTGACTCGCTAGACTAGAGTGGGAAAAATGGTACGGAGGAGCCGGTTCCGTCACGGAATAGCACGATTATGGCACGGAACGGCACGGCACGCGTGTCAGTTACGTGCCGTGACTCGCGTGTCCCATGTCGTGACTATTCGCGTGCCATGCTCATCTTTTGAAACTTTGGCACGGCACGGCACGTGAAAGATTTAGTCACGGCACGGCACGACATGTAGTCCCGCGAGTCACGTGTAATTAGGACCATTAGATATTGATTTAATGATAAATCTTGAATAAACTAATCTAAATTATGATTAAATGGTCACGTGAGTCACGTATGGTCACGGCATGTTTAGGCACGGTGTGACTCATGTGGCGTGACCATTCGCGTGCCGTGACCACCCATTGATATTTTGATCACGGCACGGCACAAGACCAAAGTCACGGTGTGTTAGTCACGGCACGGCACAGCACGACACGTTTTTCCCACCCTACGCTAGACCCTCTTGAGGCAGTGCCAATAGAGGTGTCCATTTCATTTAGAAAGTGGAGATGATGAAATAAGGTTATTAAAGCCCATCTCAGGATGAGTTTGTAATTAGAATTCGTATCCTCCTGTAACTCCCCTTTTCTCCCTCATAATTTATCGCCGCTGACCCTTTTTTGTTATTCTTTCTCAAATCCATCGCTGCTTCCTGTGTACCTCTTCTGATCTCCTCTATTCTCCATGGCTTTTTGTTTCTTCTGCTAGAGATTGGGAAATAAAATCTAGCACCGATCTCGATTATGGCTTTTTGCAATTTGTGCAATTTTCCCTTCACCTTGAAGGCTAGGGTTTGAGGTTTTTTTTTGTGACGAGGTTCTCGGTTGTGGAGGATTGATACTCACTGAGTATTTTATGGAGGTAACTCAAGGTTTCCCGGTTCATGGTAATTATTTCGTTTTGCTGATATTTGATTTTTCAAGTGTGAGCAGGGTTCATTTGTTGGTATAACAGAAAATTGGTACCGGCCAATTTTTTCTGGTACGGGTGATTTCTGATGTGGGAATGAGAACTTGAGCAGGAGAGTTTTTTGGCTCTGTTGTTGGTTTGGGTTTTTTTGGGTAACAAGCTCTAGATTGTTGTTTTTCTAGTTTTTTGATGGTGTAACAGCTCTTGGTGGCCATCACGACACTTGATTGTTTGAGTCGGGTTTTACCCGCTCTAATATGGTTTTTCCGTAAGAATTATGGTATGGACAAGAACTGATCTGGTTTTATTTTGGTTTATTGTTGGTTTTGTTTTTCGATATGAATCTGAGCTAGGGTATGAACTGAACAATATTGATCATTTTTTTTGTTATGGTTTTGTTGATATTTTGCTTGCTGGTTTTTTGATATTCGATCGAATTTTTCTGGTGTAGATTTAATAAAAAACATATCTTGGAATTTTGGATTTTGTTGAGTTTTCTCTTGGTCCTGATTAGAATATGTACCAGTATAGATATTGGGTATCGTTATTGTTATGGGGTTATTGGATATTGTTACCTGAAGCTTAGAGCTTTATCAGATTATTGGGTATTGGGTATTGGGTTATTGGCTCTCAGTGCTGCCTTTTTCTCCTGTGACGACCTCTAGCTGGACCGTTGCTCCCACAAGTTATTGCTGCCATGAAGCACGGTATTCGCCAGCTTTGAGGTAGCCTCAGATGAGTGCTGCCCTGCTCGAACCGTTCTTGCTTTATGTGCTTGTAGTGCTTGATTCTAGTTGGTAGCATCGTTTGATTGTTGCCCTTCTTGCGACATTGCCTCTTGATCAATTTTTCTGTTTTAATTGTGTGGGTTTTTGTTTCTGATTTGTGGGGTACCAGTTTACTAGTAAATGGATTTGGGAATTTTTCGGTCACAGAATTGTGTGCTCTGATACCATGTTGATTTTATGAGATCTGAGGAGAAATTGTATTTTGAAAAAAAGTATGGTAATATTATTGTATTTCTTTGTATTGTATTATTTTTTTGTTCCAATGATCCTATGTGGTATTTATAGCTTACAAGGTTCAACTAGCCGCTATTGTACTTGTTACAGTACCAACGGTACTATTCCTATTTGTGGTATAAACTATTCATCTACTTTATACCTATTTCTAAAAATAATAAAAAGAAAAAATATTTTATGCTTGATTGATCCTAGACCGCTTGATCGATGATGAACGACTGGGATCAATCTTCCAATTCATTATTATTTTCAACAACCTCCCGTCTTCTCTTTCTTCTCTGGTCGCAAGTGGGGGTACAGGAACCAGCAGGTCTTTTTAGCGTGTCCCTTTCGTTGGCAGTGATTGTACCTAACACCCGAATTTGCTCCAACTATTTCTCTCCCCCTGCTGCCAGCACTCGGGCCGCCTTTAGAGGTTGCTTGATTGACATTGGCTTACTGATGAGGTTTCGGACTACTGCCCCTGTGTTGCCAGACATCTCAGATGTCGCCTCGCCAACGATCGTGGTTTGGTTTTCACTCATCGTGACGATTTTGACTTCTCTCCGAGCGAATCCGGTATTGCTAGAATTCTTATTGCACTAGTACAAAAAACCCCTTCACCGACCCTTCATCACCGACTGTTTTAACCGAAGCATCAGTGTTGCTATACCTACACTGACACTTTTATTAAATAACAGTCAGTGTTGTTGCTCAACACTGACGCTTGAAAAATAGTCAGTGTTTGTTATCAACACTGACGGTTTTAAAAAAAATAGTCGGTGTTGGTTATCAACACTGGCGCTTTAAAAACAGTCAGTGTTGATAACCAACACCGACTGTTTCTTTAAAAACCGTCAGTGTTAGTGGTCAACACTGACGCTCTAAAAACAGTCAGTGTTGAACACCAACAGTGACTGTTTTTAAAGCGTCAGTGTTGAGCACCAACACTGAAGCTTTAAAAACAGTCAGTGTTGGTTTTCAACACTGACTGTTTTTGAAAAATTGTCAGTGTTGGCGTTCAACACTGACTGTTTTTTTAAAAACAGTCGGTGATTTTTTTTTTAATGCTGCTGAAATTTTGAAAAAACAGTGACTTCATTTTAGTGTAGTTCTCATGTTCTGTGTAAATAAAGTGCACTAAAACAATTGTTTAGAAATATTTTGAGAACTTACAAGTGATTATAAATGTCTTTATAATTAACACAATCATAGTAACTATACATGCTAACATGCTTGTTTTGGACATCTTTTCCTAGAGCTTGAAATCAAGAGGAATTCAATTCTCGGGAAGAGACGATGAGGGTCTGGCTCCAGTATTTATAATTTATTAGGGTTGAATTTTATTTAAAAATAATAATTTATGTGTATTAGGTGAATTTTATTTAACAATTATATTTATTATTCATATTTTTGTTTGTTTCATTTTTCATTTTATTTTACATTTTTTTCTTAATTTTTTTTTCAAATATCATAATTAAAAATATATTATTTTGGTTTGAACATTTCATTGAACACATGTAATACATTAATTTATTTAATAAAATCAAGTTAAAACTTAAAATCTTTCAAGTTTTTACAAATACGAATTTAATAATTACAAGATAATGCAAGAAGACGGAGAATCCTAAAGAAAATCACAAGTTATATGAAATGAAATTTCAACCGGGATTTTGCGCCTGTTGACAAATTTTATAAGGGAATCCAATTAAGCAATTTGTGGATATTTTACAATACAATTAAGTCTTCCAAAATTTATAATATATTTTTAAACTTTGATTAGTTGTCAAGAAAGTATGTACATAAATAAATAATATGATAATATAATTTATGTTGAAGAAAATAAAAATAAAAATATGTTAATTATAAACTTAGAATTGTGTAACACATGCTCATGCAAACTTGTATCCGTTAATTAAGGGCTTAATACCCAACAACAAATATTCATGCATAAAAAATAATGCAAACTAAGATCAAGAATTTCTTGCATAGAAAATAAAGATTAACTATTTAAATTATAAAATTCATATAGAAAAGATGCTGTAATAACATGTTATTACACCATCACGTACGTGCCTGTTTCAAGTAAATATTTATAAAAAAAAATTTGTTATCAACACTGACTGATTTTTTAAAAAATAGTGAGTGTTAGCAGTCAACACTGACTGTTTTTAAAAAAACAGTCAGTGTAGGCTGCCAACACTGACTGTTTTAAAACAGTCAGTGTAGACAGCCAACACTGACTGTTTTTTTATTTAACCGTCAGTGATTTTTTCATTTACTGACTATTTTTTTGTTCAGCCGTCAGTGATTTTTTCATTCACTGACTGTTTTTTTTTAGCGAGCCGTCAGTGATTCTCCTTCCAAAAATTTTCTTTCCTATAACTTTCGATCTGCCGCGAAATATTTCATTTCCCTCTTCTTTGCCGAAAAATCCTCCCAAAATTTTGAGTTGAGTTTCTCTCATTCGATCAGCCTCACGATCTCCCAAACACCCCGCCTTGCTGCCTCCGGCTCCGCCAAGCACCCGAGCACCCGAGTCGCCTTGCTGCCTCGCCCCGCCCCGCTACCTCGCCTTGCTGCCTCGCCCCGCACCAACACCCGAGCACCGCTGGAGCGCGGAGGAGGAGTGCGTTGTGCGCCCGAGCACCCAAGCACCCGAGCACCCGCTGGAGCTACGCTGAGGAGTGCGTTGTGCGCGGAGGAGGAGTGCGCGGCCTGAGGAGCTCACTGCTGCCACTGGTACGGTACCAAATCAAAACCTAAGTAGGTGCAGTGAAAGAAAATATCAAATCTCCCGTGCCAGTTGGATAATTCCTGCTATTTCTTTCTACTGAGTCCTACTTTTTTGCAATTTTGTTTTTCTCCTTGTATATTTAGGTAGAGCAGATGTGGTATGGTTGTAGGAATGTGCGCTACTGTGATAGATTCGCTCTATTCATCCCATTCTGCCTCGACTATGTCAAGTGTTAGTCTCCTCCTTATTCCTTTTCATCTTAATTTATCGTGTGATGGATTGTGCTGTATCTTTAAATCTGTCGTATTTTTTAAGGATTAAAAAATATGCTAGAGATAAAGTTGTTTTGGATGTGTACTGTTAACAGTTGAATCCTTTTGAAAAACACACTGATTTGTGAGATAAAACACACTGATTTTTATTGAAATCAGCTACTGTTTCAGGTCTGGTACCAGAACCATTATTTACAATCCCTATTACATCAAAATACCAGAATTTACATCGACCTTAAACTAAATCAACTACAAACAACTATCCAAAAAGCAAGGTACCAGTTACAGTAACACAAAAAGCAAATCAGCCTTAGAAACTTCTCAAACTTCTCAAATTTCTGTTTTGTACATTATTATACCATTTTAATACCTGTTTTGATCTACTATTAATATCTATGTTCATCCATTTTTCAGGTTTTTCGTGACAACCAAACAGTGCAAGAGAGGATAATGGACTCGAACGATTTGGAAAGAGAGAGAGGGATTACTATCCTTAGCAAGAACACCTCCATTAATTACAAAGGGACCAAAATTAACATTATAGATACACCGGGACACTCTGATTTCGGTGGAGAGGTTGAGCGTGTGCTTAACATGGTCGAAGGAGTACTCCTCGTGGTATTAAATTGCAAAATACTCAATTATTTATTTATTTATTTTTCAAAATTTTAATCAATATTTTTGCATATCATTTATGTATATAAGCAGGTGTATGTTCCTCATAGTTCCAAATGAATCACTAGTTATAAAAAGTAGAATTTTAAACATGTACCAAATTATTTTGTATCTATGAAAGTACCATGTTTTCGAGTCCTTTGATAAGTTTGTAGCTTCAGTTGTGCAAAATACTCAATGAATTTGTTTTCCTTTTTCAAATTTTTCACAGATATTTTTTCATATTATTATACACATGTTTTTAGCAGTATATCATTTATGTGTATGCTCCTCACAGTAAAAAATTGAGTCTCCAGTTATAAAAAGTAGAATTTTGAACATGTACCAAGTTATTCCATACCTATGAAAGTACAATGTTTTCAAGTTAAACACTTGACTTTATGAGTTAATGGCAAATCTGGTGTTATCTTTATGTAATAGGTGGATTCGGTGGAGGGACCCATGCCTCAAACAAGGTTTGTTTTGAAGAAAGCACTAGAGTTTGGCCATGCTGTAGTGGTGGTTGTGAATAAAATCGACCGGCCATTTGCTCGGCCAGATGATGTCGTCAATGCTACCTTTGAGCTTTTCATTGAATTAAATGCTACTGATGAGCAGGTATAAAATAGCAATTTCTTGGTTTTTTGCTTCAAAGTTTATGGTATTGCATGAACCCTTTAAAAAGAGAAATATTGAATTAGTTCTCTCTATTAAAGTCCGGAACAATGGGAGGCTTGTTTATATGTTTATTCTCTCTCTCTCTCTCTCTCTCTTTTGAGAGCTTAACCGGGAAAGGAACACCTACTGTGTTTTCTTTTATATCAGTCATGTGCATGCATGATATATCTTAGTTAGAGGATGGTCGGGTATCTTATCATATTTTATCATGTTTTCTTGGTTTTTACTTTTAAATTAGGCGCAATATGTCACTAGTTCTATGTACTTTGTAGTGTGATTTTCAAGTCATTTATGCTAGTGGAATTAAAGGGAAGGCAGGGCTATCCCATGACAATTTGGCTGACGACCTGGGTCCACTTTTTGAGGCCATTCTTAGATGCATTCCCGAGCCCCAAATTGAGAAAGATGGCACTCTCCAACTGCTTGTAAGCTCAGTTTCTTCGTTTCTTTGTTTCTTTCAGGTTGCTTTTGATCAGTACTTTAATCTTTTGTTTAAATTATGTAGGTGTCGAGCACTGAATATGATGTAACGCCTCTAAATACTGGTATGGTTAAATTTCTACAGAATCCAATTTAGAAAATAATAAAATGAATTAAATCAGAGATCAACAATTAATAGGAATAAATACATAGCAGACGGTAAAAATTTAGGAGAAATAACGCTTCAATTTAGCCAAATTATATTAACAGATGTCGTAACCTGTTAAGCAAACTCAAATTGGAAAAGCCCAAATCTAAATTAAGCCCAATTTCCACCCATTTAACCTACCCCTCTCCTCTCTCTTTCCACAACCAACTCTGCTCTCTTCTTAACTGTAAGCCTCTTTCTCTCTTTCTCTCTTTCTCTCTTTCTTTTTTTGCCGCCTCCCTTCTCTCCTTGGCTGCCGCCGGCCAGCAGCCCAGCCCCACCACACACCCGACAGCCCCCCCTCCTCCCTTGGCCGCCGCTGCTGACCCGAAGAACCAGCCCCACCACACACCCGACAGCCCCCCCTCCTCCCTTGGCCGCCGCTGCTGACCCAAAGAACCCCAGCCGAACCCCACCCCCTGCTCTCTCTCTCCACCCCGTCCTCTCCCTCTCCCTTCCCCTTGGCCGGCCGAACCCCCTCTCCCTTCCCTTGGCCGGCCGAACCCCAAAGAACCTTAGACCCGAAACCCATTAACCCTAGACTCGAAAATCCTATGAACCAAAACCTAAACCCAATAACCCAATATCCAAACCGAACCCTTCCCTCTTAAAATCAATCAAATCAGTACAAGAATCAAGGTTATTACCCAATTTAGTTATACCAAATTGAATTAGTAGGAAGAATCGAGGGTGGTGGTTTATTTTGTTAAATTGAATTGTGGGAAATGAATTGAGAGTTATAAGTATTGTGAATTATATATTGGAATTGATGTGGATTAGATACTCGTGCTTGACCTTTATATGACAATTGCCATAAATACAAATAGAAATTGTGAATAGGGTCATAGGACTAAGTCTTTCTTTTTATGGTTATCATGCGAGATTAAGGGTGTTAAATTGAGTATAAATCCTTTAGATTAAATAGAAATAAGAACCTAATCAAGCGTTTAAAAACTTAGGAGCAAACCGCGAGACTCTAGGAGACGCTGAGAATACGCGAGATCCCGACACACGCTCAAACGAAGTCACTGAGAATACAGGTGCGGGTTCCTGGTCTTTTTACAAATAATACCAAAATGCATGGATTGAGGTAAGTAACCCTTTATCAAAATCTGGTAGATAAACTGCATGTTGTGAATATCGAACATTCGTTTGATTTTGTTTAGAATTGCACGATAGGAATTCTTGATGCATGGAATTGAGTTGACAGGAATTGTGATTGGGAATTGGGAATGGGAATGTGAATGAATTGTTTTCTTTAAATTAGGGTCGTCCGTGCGAGGCGGCTCAGCATGTGTTTTGAAAATCAGACTGTCCGTGTGTGGCAGACCCCAGAGTGTGAGGTGTGAACAGAACGGGTCGTCCTTGTGTGGCGGTTCGCCGGATGGGTCCCCGCAATGGCCATCTAGAGTGTGATTGAACGGGTCGTCCTTGTGTGGCGATTCGCCGGATTTCCATGTACGGGCATGGATTTCCAGAGTGTGGAATTTAAAAACCTTAAATGTGAATCAAAAAGGGGCGGGAATGAAAGTTGTTTTAAAATGATTGCATATCCGAATTGATAGGAAATTTGGGGGTAATTTTGAAAACTTTACTTTTATGTTATTTGGGGTATTAAATGCATTGATTTGTAAAAACACCCGGGCTGGAACTAAATCCCGCACTGAGAGATAGTTCGATCTCTCACCGTACCACCTTTTATGTGGGTTCCAGGAAATGAAGAATGAGACATAGAGGAAGGCCGCGAGTGAGGAATTAGCGGAAGTTATTAAAGTAGCCACTATTTGTTTTAATTTACATTTGTATGAACAATATATTGTGTAGACATGGCGGTAACTGTTTGACTAGCCATGTCTGACATATTTTCCCTTTCTATTTGTTTGTGGACCCCATTTATTTTTAATATAGTGGCTTGTTGGTTGTGTTATTGATGATGTATGTGATGTGCTTAACGCCTTGCGTCTGAATGCGCGGCGGGTTGTCCGGGGGTGTGACAACTTAGTTGGTATCAGAGCCAGCACATACAATATCAATAAACTTCCGCTAAGAGAGCGCTAGCAATAGGATGCGGCGTTAGATCATAGACCCAAACTATATGAGCTGAGCGTACCATTAGTAACAAATGTATATAATATTTAGTGACGGATTATGCTTTTGTAGTAACGGTACAACTTATTTTGAAGTATAACAAATATATTTTTTCTTGGAAGATTGAACCAATTTAATTTTGTAGTAGATAAGCAAAATAGATTCTTTTCTTAGATGGCAAATCAATTTAACGGACAGCCCAATTGGCTAAGGACGTCCTCAGCCACCACAAGAGTCAAGGAAATGGTCGGATGGGTCGACTTGTTCGGAATCACTGCCAATACTGCAATCTCCGTCAATTGTCCTTACTCCGTCATCTCACCACACGTGGTGGAGGCTAGCGGATTCAGGGTGAAGAATACCGGAAGACGCCGTTTCTTCGCAGGGCTCGAACATAGTGTGGAAGAGCAATACTGTCCGAATCTTGATGTGAACACGCAGAATGGAAAATGGCGAGTGGACCCAATCGTGGCAGACACCGGAGCGTACGATATGGTCTTAGGAATGGACTGGCTCAAGGAGCACCACGTGCTGATAGACTGCGCGCACCGCAGCCTAGTGTTCTGGCCGCCCCACGAGCAACCAGTCAGAGCAGAAATGCGGAAAATATCGGGAAATAAGAGCAAGCTCATCGGGGAAAAACCCCAGAAGGAAGAAGAAGACCCAGCTATAAGAGCGGAAAGGGAAGCAGAACCATTCACAATGTCAGAGGTTCGGAACGACTGGACGTACCACGTTAGGAAAGACATACTTAAGGGATATTTTGAGACCGATTAGGACACTTTAGGAAAAAGGAAACAATATAGTTATAACCCTCACATGTATCTTAAATTCTGTTGAATGATTTAAATTAGCAGTTATAATCTAAAGAAATTTAAAGTTCGATTCGTAATCTTAAATTCCTTCTTTAAATTCCGTCTATTTGCCTTGAGTTGAATAACCGTAAGTTTTACGATGAACTCTGTAACTAATAACAATGCAAGTACATATATGTATAAAATTTGGAAGAATGAAAATCTCACATCAAACACCCTTTGCACAGCGAAATCAGAGATGGCGAAAGGAACCAGGACTAACACTAACACGAACGACGCAGATGACGAAACTAGGATTCCGCTCGAGAACCCTCAGCTGAATGCCCTACTGCAAGGACTAGAGCGGGTGACCAGGGTAGCCATGGAATATGAACAACGACAGCCTAGAGAGGCCGACACGTTCTTTGAATACTACCGATCGTTCACCTCATTACGTCCCCCGACCTTCGATGGGACAGGTGACTTTGCCGCTGTAGAAAACTGGGTCGCAAATATCAAGGATAAACTTCAAATCTTGAGAGCCCCGGAGGAACACCGGGTAGAGCTAGCGACCCAATTACTGGAGGGTCATGCTCGATTCTGGTGGCAGGAGGTGAAACGTGGGTGGGGTGAAACCGCCGATGCGAAGGGGTGGACTGAGTTCGAAAGCCAGTTCGAACGACGCTACATGGACACAATGTCAAGAGAGGCACTCCGACAACGGTTTACAAGTTTGAAACAGGGGAACAGCTTAGTGGCGGAGTATAACTCCAAGTTTGAGAACCTAATGAGGTATGCACCCGATATTCTTAAAAGATGACTTCCGCCTCAGACAACAATACCTCGGGGGACTAAACCCCCGTCTTGCTCAGATCATTGACATTCCGGGAACCAACCAACTGTCGGACTTAATGTTAAGAGCAAGCACCGCTGAGTCATATGACGGTCGCATCAGCCAAGCCGGGGGATCGAGAAATGTGTGACCCAAGATAGATGAACCCATGAGACCGGCCCCGAACAGAAATAATTACGGGGATGCCCGGCCTAATTACCAGTCTAATCCAACACCCCCGTGCAACTACTGTGGCCGCAACCATGCATCTGATCAATGCAGTTTCCGTTTGGGAGTGTGTCACCGGTGTAACAAACCAGGACACTTCATCAAGGACTGCCCACCTCCGCGAGGTTATTCCGGGCAGCAAGTGGGAAATGCGGGTCCACCTACACGAGCACCACTTGGCAGAGGGACCGGTAGCTACAACCCTCCCAGTAACAACCGCAGCGGGAACCAAGGAAACCAAAGGGTGGGAATGCATGCGCATGATCAGTGCAACCGTGAGATGGGAGGAACACCGACTAATGAAGAGTACGAAGGAGAAGACGTGTCCACTGATCTTCTGACTGGTATGTTTGAAGTATCTGGAATTCCTGCTTTCGTACTTATAGACACTGGTTGTAGTCACTCAGTTATAGCAAAGGAGTGGGTAGAAAAACACGGTGTACCAACTCGAGACTCTGGTAAATTATTGAATATAAGTACCCCTGCCTTGCAATATACCACCCCAGAATTTCGGAGCGTAGGGTTAAAACTCCAAATAGCGGGGAGGGAATTTCCGATAAACCCCATAGTCTCTAAGACGGGTCTCTATGATCTAATGTTGGGTCTTGAGTGGCTCACTCGAAACGGCGTGACGGTTGACTGCCTGAAAGGGAGGATGGTCATTAACAGGCCAGGCCTCCATGACCTCTCTATTCGGCTTAGGAAACGAGGAGGCGGAACCCCGACAATATCTGCCAACCAAGCAAGGAGACTCATCGACAGCGGCAGTCCCGCCTTTATAGTCACCATAATGCAACTCGAGACGAAAAAACCCGAGATAACGTCAGTACCTATCGTCTCGGAGTATACCGATGTATTTCCGGAGGAGCTGCCAGGAATACCCCCTGATCGGGAAATCGAATTTCACATAGACATACTCCCTGGTACCCGTCCAATCTCTAAGGCCCCGTACCGGATGGCACCGGCAGAACTTAAGGAACTGAAGGTTCAGTTAGAAGAACTCTTAGAACTGGGATTCGTACGACCAAGCACATCGCCGTGGGGCGCACCAGTACTGTTCGTCAGGAAGAAGGACGGTAGTATGAGACTCTGCATCGACTACCGAGAGTTAAACAAGATCACGATAAAAAACAAATACCCTCTCCCACGAATTGAAGACCTATTCGATCAACTCCAAGGTGCGGCCGTTTATTCCAAGATCGATCTGAGATCAGGGTACCATCAGTTGAAGATTCAACCTCAAGATGTAGAGAAGTCAGCATTCCGTACCCGTTACGGGCACTATGAATTCACTGTCATGCCATTTGGGTTAACCAATGCTCCTGCAGCATTCATGGATTTGATGAACCGAGTATTCCACGACTTACTTGATTGCTGCGTCATTGTTTTTATAGATGACATTCTGATTTATTCAAAGAAGGAAGAAGATCATGCCGAGGACCTACGTACAGTATTACAAAGATTACGGGAACACCAGTTGTACGCCAAATTATCTAAGTGTGAATTTTGGATGAAAGAGGTTAAAATTTTTGGGACATGTAGTGACGGGGGAAGGTATCCGGGTAAACCCAGATAAAATCAAAGCAGTGGTAGAATGGACTCAACCCAAAAACGTAATAGATATACGCAGCTTCCTAGGGTTAGCGGGATACTACAGGCGCTTCGTTCCCGGATACTTAAAGACGGCCCGACCCATGACCCAGCTCCTACACAAAGGGACTACCTTCAAATGGACGGAGAGTCAAGAAGAGAGTTTCCAAACTTTGAAGAAACTACTAACCAGTGCCCCAATATTAACATTGCCTAAACCAGACCAAGAGTTCACGGTGTATACCGACGCGTCAAGGAATGGCCTAGGATGTGTACTCATGCAAGACGGATGAGTAATTGCTTACAGGTCACGGCAATTGAAGAACCATGAACAGAACTACCCCACACACGACCTAGAATTGGCAGCAGTTATTTTTGCACTCAAGGCATGGAGACACTACCTCTATGGGGCGAAATGCCGAGTATTCACGGACCACCAAAGCTTAAAGTATGTGTTTACCCAGAAAGAATTGAACATGAGACAAAGGAGGTGGCTGGAACTGATGAAGGACTATGATTTAGACATACAGTACTTGGACGGGAAGGCAAATGTGGTGGCAGACGCACTCAGTAGGAAAGGGGCGACAAATTTGGCAGAAGTCATAACCCAAGAGACAGAATTGATCAAAGAAATGCGACACATGAATTTGGGAGTGTGTATATCCACCAGCTGGATCCAAGAACAAACCGACACCAAAGGAACCGCGACGAATGCGGTACTCACCCTAGCAGCTATATCGGTACAACCGGAATTAAAGTCTCGAATACGGGACGCGGACCAAGGCGACGAGCAGCACCAAAGATACCGGGAATTGACCCGTACCAATCCAACGTCGACCTTCAAGGAAAACGAGGATGGGCTCCTCTATTTCAACCAGCGGGTGTGTGTGCCAGAACGGGGGGGACTGAGAAGGGAAATTCTGCAAGAAGCCCACGAATCGGGATATACCATTCACCCAGGAGAGGTAAAGATGTATAAGGATCTTCGTACCCAATTTTGGTGGCCCAACATGAAGAAAGACGTGTCAGAATTCGTGGCTAGGTGCATCACCTGCCAACAAGTGAAAGCCGAACGGAGGAAGATAGCAGGATTGCTATATCCAAACTCCAGAGCACAAATGAAGTTCCAGATCATCACTATGGATTTCATCACTGGGTTACCGCTTACCCAAAAGAGGTATGACTCAATCTGGGTCATTGTAGACACACTAACCAAGGTAGCCCATTTTATACCCCTGCGAACCCCTACATCGGGTGGGGAATTAGCAGAATTATTTCTTCAATATCAGTTCAAATATCATGGAGTTCCTGAAACTATCATATCGGACCGGGATACGCGATTCACCTCGCATTTCTGGAAAAGCTTTCAGGAGGCAATGGGAACCCGACTCAATTTCAGTACCGCTCATCACCCTCAGACGGACGGCCAGTCGGAACGAACAATCCAAACCTTAGAGGACATGCTAAGGGCGTGTGCCATCAACTTTCAAGGGTCATGGGCTGATCATTTGACAATGGCCGAGTTCGCATACAACAATAGCTACCATGCCAGTATCGAAATGGCACCATCTGAAGCTTGGTGTGGGCATCGCTGGAAGACCCCCTTGTGGTGGGGAAACAACGGGGAACAACTGCCAACAGGGCCAGAAATGGTAAAAGATTGCGCGGATAGAACTCAACTGATTCTAAACCGACTAGACACTGCTCGAGACAGACAGAAAAAGTATGCAGACTTGAGGAGACGACCACTAGAGTTTGAAACCGGGGATCATGTTTGGTTGAAGGTCTCTCCAAGAAGGGGAGTGAGACGATTTGGCGTAGCAGGAAAACTGAGTCCTAGATATGTGGGGCCATTTGAAATTCTTAGAAGAATCGGACCACTTGCATACGAACTGGCGCTACCTCCAACCCTAGATAAGGTACATCCAGTCTTTCACGTGTCTCAACTACGGAAATATATCCGAGATCCCTCCCACATCCTCGACTTTTCAAATCTGGGACTAGATGAAACTTTAGTGTATGAACAACGACCCATGAAAATACTGGACACCAAGGAAATAAGTCTCCGGCGTAAAACCATCAGACAAGTCTTAGTACAATGGGGACGACACACCAACCGAGAAGCAACTTGGGAAATCGAAGAAACGATGCGTGCCACATACCCAGAACTGTTCGAGGAAATAGACGCCGAGGCTGTTCAGGGGACTGAACAGGATTTCCAAGGGGGGGGGAGGATGTAACGCCTCTAAATACTGGTATGGTTAAATTTCTACAGAATCCAATTTAGAAAATAATAAAATGAATTAAATCAGAGATCAGCAATTAATAGGAATAAATACATAGCAGACGGTAAAAATTTAGGAGAAATAACGCTTCAATTTAGCCAAATTATATTAACAGATGTCGTAACCTGTTAAGCAAACTCAAATTGGAAAAGCCCAAATCTAAATTAAGCCCAATTTCCACCCATTTAACCTACCCCTATCCTCTCTCTTTCCACAACCAACTCTGCTCTCTTCTTAACTGTAAGCCTCTTTCTCTCTTTCTCTCTTTCTCTCTTTCTTTTTTTGCCGCCTCCCTTCTCTCCTTGGCTGCCGCCGGCCAGCAGCCCAGCCCCACCACACACCCGACAGCCCCCCCTCCTCCCTTGGCCGCCGCTGCTGACCCGAAGAACCCCAGCCGAACCCCACCCCCTGCTCTCTCTCTCCACCCCGTCCTCTCCCTCTCCCTTCCCCTTGGCCGGTCGAACCCCCTCTCCCTTCCCTTGGCCGGCCGAACCCCAAAGAACCTTAGACCCGAAACCCATTAACCCTAGACTCGAAAATCCTATGAACCAAAACCTAAACCCAATAACCCAATATCCAAACCGAACCCTTCCCTCTTAAAATCAATCAAATCAGTACAAGAATCAAGGTTATTACCCAATTTAGTTATACCAAATTGAATTAGTAGGAAGAATCGAGGGTGGTGGTTTATTTTGTTAAATTGAATTGTGGGAAATGAATTGAGAGTTATAAGTATTGTGAATTATATATTGGAATTGATGTGGATTAGATACTCGTGCTTGACCTTTATATGACAATTGCCATAAATACAAATAGAAATTGTGAATAGGGTCATAGGACTAAGTCTTTCTTTTTATGGTTATCATGCGAGATTAAGGGTGTTAAATTGAGTATAAATCCTTTAGATTAAATAGAAATAAGAACCTAATCAAGCGTTTAAAAACTTAGGAGCAAACCGCGAGACTCTAGGAGACGCTGAGAATACGCGAGATCCCGACACACGCTCAAACGAAGTCACTGAGAATACAGGTGCGGGTTCCTGGTCTTTTTACAAATAATACCAAAATGCATGGATTGAGGTAAGTAACCCTTTATCAAAATCTGGTAGATAAACTGCATGTTGTGAATATCGAACATTCGTTTGATTTTGTTTAGAATTGCACGATAGGAATTCTTGATGCATGGAATTGAGTTGACAGGAATTGTGATTGGGAATTGGGAATGGGAATGTGAATGAATTGTTTTCTTTAAATTAGGGCCGTCCGTGCGAGGCGGCTCAGCATGTGTTTTGAAAATCAGACTGTCCGTGTGTGGCAGACCCCAGAGTGTGAGGTGTGAACAGAACGGGTCGTCCTTGTGTGGCGGTTCGCCGGATGGGTCCCCGCAATGGCCATCTAGAGTGTGATTGAACGGGTCGTCCTTGTGTGGCGATTCGCCGGATTTCCATGTACGGGCATGGATTTCCAGAGTGTGGAATTTAAAAACCTTAAATGTGAATCAAAAAGGGGCGGGAATGAAAGTTGTTTTAAAATGATTGCATATCCGAATTGATAGGAAATTTGGGGGTAATTTTGAAAACTTTACTTTTATGTTATTTGGGGTATTAAATGCATTGATTTGTAAAAACACCCGGGCTGGAACTAAATCCCGCACTGAGAGATAGTTCGATCTCTCACCGTACCACCTTTTATGTGGGTTCCAGGAAATGAAGAATGAGACATAGAGGAAGGCCGCGAGTGAGGAATTAGCGGAAGTTATTAAAGTAGCCACTATTTGTTTTAATTTACATTTGTATGAACAATATATTGTGTAGACATGGCGGTAACTGTTTGACTAGCCATGTCTGACATATTTTCCCTTTCTATTTGTTTGTGGACCCCATTTATTTTTAATATAGTGGCTTGTTGGTTGTGTTATTGATGATGTATGTGATGTGCTTAACGCCTTGCGTCTGAATGCGCGGCGGGTTGTCCGGGGGTGTGACATATGATGAGCACAAAGGAAGGATAGCTGTTGGTCGGTTGCATGCCGGTGAACTCCGACGAGGCATGAAGGTCAAGGTAACTTTATGTTTAATTTGTAAACAATTCAAGTTTAGGTTTAATTTGCACCAAGTATTAATGTAAGAATCCCTCATAGAGTATATAATATCAAAACAGTCTCCTCAACCAGTTCCTCTCACAAATTCAACTAGTGTGATTGGAACCTTGGATGTGTTAGATATTTACAGATTTGCCTCCTCTAAAAAAGACATTTTTGTTCACTTAATATCATTGCAAATTGAACTGAAATCGACCAATCTGAGTTTGGATGCTAGATGATAGGTTCTGCATTTGGATGGTGGTGAAGCGTAATTTCATCCTTTCAGGGCAACTTGTTCCTCGTTCATTTTACTTGACCAGGTCAGTAACTTAAGATGATGAATAAGTTTACATTTGAAGTTCTTTGCTTTTGTACTTTTGATTAAAATCTCGTGTTGTCCTTCTTGAAATGCTACAAGTCCAAATTGGTAGTCCGAGTTGATGTTTTCATCTCATGAAATAGTGGCTCAAATTTATTTCACTAGTACAAAAATTCATTTTCTTCTTCTTTGTGCGATCACGATCTGCCAAAAACCCCAAAATTTGAGTCAGCCTCGTCCCGCCTTGCTGTCTTTCTCGTCAGTCAAGTTTGGAGCGCCTCGCTGCCTCGCCCTGCTGGAGCCCCTTGCTGGAACACCTGAGCAAAATCCTCGCCCCACTGGAGCGCCTTGCTGCCTCGCCCCCCCCCCCCCCCCCCCCCCCCCCCCCCCCCCCCCCGCCTGGTTCAAGGTACACTCTCTCTGTCCTTCTCGTCAGTCATGTTTGGCTGAGAATGTTTGATTAATTTGAAAAAATTGAGAAAAGTTGAGCTACTGCTATGGGTATGGTTTGATTAATTTCATTAATTTGATTAATTTCAGGTTGAGAATGTTTGATTACTGCTACTGCTAATTGAGAAAATTTGATTAATTTGATTAATTTCAAGATGTAAAATTATTGTTTACTTGTTGTTTACTTAGGGGTGTCAATGGACATAATATTTTTCAAAGCTTTTACTTACTATGTTCATATTACAATTTTGATTTATTTCCTCAACATAATTTCACCTTTTGTCTTTCAGATTTTCTGGATAAACTCAGTCCATACAGTCTCATATTTGATATTCCTGTCACGTCAAGGTTACGCATATTAATAGAGCAACAAGGCATCTATATACTTGACAGTACTTGTTATAACCCGTAAATTTTAATCTAATTAATTAGACTAATAATCAAAATTTACAACTAATTAAAACTTTAATTAATTAATTAACTAGAGTGAAGATTAAATAATCAAATTGATGATGTAGCTAATTTAAAAATTCTTAATTAATAAATTGTATTTTTAACAAGTCTTAGATTAAATTTAAAACTAGACAAATTTGAATATACTTAATTAAAAAAAATAATTAAACTATATTTAGATATGTTGTTAATCTAATGTGTAATTCGCAAAATGTTACAAGTTAGATTATATTAATTGGTATATTCAATCAAATTAAGATTTATGAATTGTAAATCAATTTTAGTAAATGCGAATTTTCCTAATTAGAAATACTCATCGTAATGATCGTTATAATTGATATATCAAAAAGAATTTATTAGTTTCGTTTCGTCGTGATATTTAATTTTTGAATTTGAGATTTTCTGACTAGATCAAACTGTAAATTAATAATTATAAATTAACGCGACTAAACTTTCGATAAAATTTTGTATCAAGTTCAGACCGCAAAATTCGTTAATTCAAGTTAATTCAATCTGTGTCCATTCTATTAAATATCAAAGGATAAATATTTTGAATGTGGAATTATCTAAACCGTGCAATTTTGTTCTGTACGAATCTCAAAGCAGCATAGGATTCCTTTTATTATTGATTTTGGAAAGATCTCAACCTTTCATTTTAGGTTTGCACGAATCTTAAAGCCCACAGTAAACCTAAATTGGCCGCCTCTTCCTTCTTCTTCCCGATCTCTCCATTTTCACTCTCTTCCTTCTTCCAGCGACAACTCCCTTTCTCTCTCGGTGATATTGCTCCGATCCTCTCCCTTCTCCTCGCCGATCAACTCGCCCTCCCTGATTTCTTTTGCTACTCACCCCTCTCAGCTTATCTCCTCTCCGCCTCTCTCTTTTCCCGCTGCCAAAGAGGCGCAACATAACCTCCGCCACTCTCTTCTTCGATCCCACTCCAGCAGCTACCTCCCTTCTCCGATCTCTCACTCTTTCCCTCACTCTCTCTCTTTTGCTCTCTACCATCTCTCTCTCTCCTTTCTATTCGGGTTCTGGTAAGGCGAGGTGCTGTGAAATTTTTTTCTATTGTGCTGCGATTTGCGTTTGTGGTGCTTGGTGCTGTTACTGTTGTGCTGTGATTGGGTTTTGTGCTGCGATTTTTTTTTGCTGTGCTGATTGTGCTGCTGATTTTGGCGGCCGTGAGACGAGCCGCTGCTTGGTACCTGCCGAGCTTCGACCTTTGTTGTGCTTATCTCTCTCTCGGGTAAGTGTTCAAAACACCATTTAAATTCCAATCTGAAACTGGTACCAGTCCAGCGGGGTACTGGTGTACTGTTCTGGCCGAATTATGATAAAATTCAGGGGTTGTTTGTAAGTTTCCCATTTTTCTGCATTTTATGTGCTATTCTGCAACATTCCAGGGTCTAATTTGTAAATTTCAGTATTCTGCACAACTGTGGGTAAATTCTGGTAAATAACAGGGTCTATGGTGCAAAAATTCGGATCTGACAGGGTTCAGGGACCAAATTGTGACAGAAAATAAAACTGGTTTAGAAAACAGTCCCTGAATAAGGACCTCTTTGCGACAGAATGTAAAAATTTGTATGATAAGCCTTTTCTAATGGGAATTTCATAGAAATATTAGTTTTAAAATGTTGAAAATGTAAGTAATAGTTTGGAACAACAATTTGCATTCAAGAAAAGATTATTTGAGGTTTAATTGATATTTCTCTTCTATGAATAATTATTGGAAATAAAAATGAACGTGGTCAAGTGTTCTTAAATAATTAGATAATTGGTCAACTCAAAAACTCCAAATAAAATAAATTGTAAATAACAATTGTAACGTTAATGTATAATTAATAAACAGATATAATTAGTATAACTAATTTATCATAATTATAATATAAATTATCTTATATACTTATCTAGTATTTTGATACGTTAATGTATGTTCTAATGACATATAAACACAAGTATAATGTGTAGTCTGATCGTATAAGCAAATAATTCTTCATTCAAAATAAACAAGTGACACATCATAAATTATTACTAGTTATTGTTAAACTTCAAAGTAGTATACGAATTAAATTAAAACACCCCACACCGTAGTTAATTCAAAATAATAACTTAAGTTTTAATTACAGAACCTAAATATATATCTACATATATATATATATATATATATATATATATATATATATGTTGTTAGTTAATAAGGAATAATTAATTATCAACATGATATTATTTTATGCATCGTTAAGATAGTTACAAATTGGATTAAGTAGGATAATTAAATAAGCAACGTAATATATTGTATATTTAAATAAATTAGCGCGTACGAATTAGTAAACTAAATGTCTAAATCTAAAAGTTATAGAACAATTGATTTTAACAACGTATTTTTGTTTTACACATACTTAGAAATAAATTCACATGATTATTAGGGTAATTAATTAGTAAGCATACTTTTACACTACACGTTTTAAAATGCAATTAATTATCGCAATATATAAAGTAATAAATAATCTACGTGTTTTAGCGTAATCAAGCCTCCTGAGCTCAAGACTCCTGAGCTAAAGTAATAAATAATCTACGTGTTTTAAAATATAACAAATGATTTAAGTACGTTAGAGTAATAATTAGATTCGAATCTTAGTTAGTTAATTAATTAAACACGAACACTTAGTGAAATTAATTAAACTGAGTAATGGGTTGCGAATATTTAGTCTAGAATTTAATTAAGTTACGTCTAAATTACAGGTCAGCAGACCTATGTTGTTTCCAACCCGTGGTCCGATTCCGCTGACGGCTATACCGGAGCAGGTGAGGATCGAGCGGATTGCGGAGACTGCTAGCGCTTGCGTACAACCACTACTGCCATACAGGTGTGGGATATCTGTATTTTTCTTTCGTGGCGTACTCTCACCAGTCAACCACTTGACCTGACATCCGCACTTTAAATTTTGTAGTTGCATTAGAGCATGTTTAATCCTTTCTGAACTGTAATTTAGGATTTGCACAACCCCTTCTAAATTGAAATTTTAATGCTTTCTTAGGAGTAGTGTAATTTAATTAATAATATATTAGGATATTAGTTGTCCCCTTCTCGTAGAGGACAACATATTATTGTAGTTAAGCATGTGCATTGGTGAGCGTGAGATAGAAGACCGAGTGACTGCTTTCCGTCACGTAGGCATGGGATGCGTGACGGTTCGTGGGTCATTGGGCTGAGGGATCACTTGATCCCTTAGAGGTCTTATTAGGATTATTATTATTATATGCATGAGATTGGTATTATATCATTTTCGATCATTTTACATTTTGTGCGGACCGATCTCGAGTCCGGAGACGATTCGGGAGCTATCCCCCCTACATTAGGAGCAACTTGCCTAGTACGGCTGCCGAGGTTGCGGTGGCAGATTTTATTTTTGTTGTTATGGGCCTGTTCGCACAAAAGTGTATCACAAAGTTTCACTACAGCAAGCTGTAGCTTTTAACCCTATTCAACTTTCGACTAGATTGCAAGTGCACAATCCCGTCGTATAGTATAATCAGGTATCGATCCACAGGACGGTTCTTTAATCAAATATGGAATTCTACTTAGATTAATTAGGTACTAGAAGTTGGAAAAAGGTTGGTTTGGTTGTTTAAATCCTAAATTCAATTAATAACAGAAGTACTTAAATTGACAGAAAGTAAATTTGGTTTTTATCAAATGGAGAAAAGCGTTTCCAGTGTTTTCGATTCATTATCAACCTTGCCTCTCGGTACTCATGCGACCCGCGTGCTTTCACACGCGACCCGCATGGAACACGCGACCCGCGTACTCTCATACGCGGCCCGCGTGGACCTCGAGCAAATGCAGCAGTTGTCTGTTTTTGCGTTGTTCTTTAGTGTAAGGATTCATTGACCGAACCTAATGTTCCCAAACCTCAACTCTCGTTTGTTGGCTTAATAAACTTGGTATCGGAAATGCAATTTCACCTTCTTAGGGTTTTAATCTAAGTTAATTGTCTGGTTTACTAAAGGTAACCACTACCTCTCGATAAATGGTAAAGTTCACCTCTCAGTTACTTTTTGGTCTCGCCTTACGGCTCGTAAACCTACCTCAGATACTAAGTCTGGTTGAAAGAAACATCAAGGCCAAAGTACAAGAAAGATGTTATAGGCATCTAACAGTAAACAAACATGAATCATTCAATCAACTTCAACAAAACAATTAAGATAATACTCAAACAATTAAACACTATTGTTCAACACAAATTCAAACAACATGCATGCAAAACAAAGTATCAAACTACATCGTAACCCTAGAAACAAAGAAAACTACTCACTCATAGTCAAAGAACAAAGAAAACAAATAAAGATAAAAGAGTTCATAGAAAAACTAGAAGAACGATGAAGATTCGTCGCAAAACTCTCGTTATGCTCCTCTCAACTTCGTCTCAAAGCTAGCCGTCGAACCTCAACCCTAGGAATTGTCTCTTAGATACAGAATGCCCTCCCAGGTGCAAGCAATCCCCTCTTATAGATTTTCTGGCCGACCTTCCTTCAATTAGCCTCTGTTTCCAATTCTGCTTCTGTTTCCGGAAAAGTCTGACGCGACCCGCGTGGAATCTGACGCGGCCCGCATGCCTTTAGATTAGATTGTAGATCTTCTCCCAAGCTTTCCGAAAAGTGGTCACACGCTCAAAACGGAGTTACGAGTCAAAAGTTATGACTGTTTTAAGTTCGGGTGCTGAAATTTCAGGGTTTGACGCTACCCGCATGGGATCTGATGCTACCCGCGTGGGATTTGACGCTACCCGCGTGGGATTTGACGCTACCCGCGTGTAGGGCTCCAGAACTCACAATTTTCCCTGATTTCGCTCATTTTCTGCAAAGTAAGAATGAAAACACAGCAGTACCACATTCTATAGATATTCAATAGATATTCAATGTAAAAGACACGATTTGGTGGTTTAAAACACAGATTTTGGTACAGAAATTGATCGGATTTATAGGTCAAATAATGAGACATCAGGGCCGCTCACGAGCCCTTGTCCCATTGATCTGGCCGGATGGTGGAGTTTCGTCTCTTCTCATGAGGAGACGAATTGACTTATTCTTACGCATTGCTTGTAGTTTTCTCCTATTTTATATGTTTGGTGATGAATCGTCTTAGAGAAGGAAAACACATGGAATTAAGTGTAACCATCGGCTAGCGTGCCCTTCTTGTGTGGGCAAAGCTCGATGTCCTTAGGCATCGGGTACCTTTGCTCCTCTGATCGCAGTCCTTGGATGTTACACGAATTTCGATATAACCATCGGCTAGCGTGCCCTTCTTGTGTGGGCAAAGCTCGATGTCAATAGGCATCGGGTACCTTTGCCCCTCTGATCGCAGTCCTTGTGTTATGTCACTTTTGAGATACAAATTCAATTTGATTGAACTTGGCACGGCACAGGGTGACAAAATTATCCGTACTATTACTATATCAATTTGTACACACAGTACCTATTGTACTGGACTTCGGTTGAGTATAATATTGATCCTCATATTTTATTTTGGGAAACTTTGGCATTTTTGCATAATAGGATAATCACATCATGTCATCTATTATATGTATATATTTTTCTTTTGTAGTACTATGATAGGTTTAAATTCGCAGCATATGCATTAAAAGTGAATTACCGACTTTACGTAGATTGCGAATTAAAATGTGCTTTGACTTAAGAGGATCCCTGAAGGGATAATACTGGGTCACATACTGGGCGATCATTCGCTCATCCCCTCCTTTTTATGGATGTGGGCAGGTACAGGGTCTGACGGTCCGCAGCAGGAGGCGTCAGGAGCTGTCCCCGACGGTCACATCACTTGAGGTAGATTAGGGTTTTTTTTTTGGTTTAGGATTTTGCGAGTCCAATACTTTTTTATATATATTGGACTCGATAGATCATGTATCCCTTTTGACTAGTTATGTTTACTTTATCCCGAGGTGGATTGTATGGATGTGTGTATATGTATGTTTATTTGATATTTATGACTATTGCTTGTTCGTATTATATTGCTTCCGCTGTTGTTTGATGATTATGTTGTTTAGCCTTGCGTGTTTATGGATTATTAGACACGAGGCCGGGATTGATCACACCCTAATCCGGAAAATCCTGGTTTGGGGTGTGGCAGTACTCCAGGTAAAAAAAAATAAACATAAATTTTTTTAAATTTTTTTCATTTTTCAGTGATTATATGTTTGACATTTTAACTTCTCTAATTGCAGTGGCACAATTTAATTGATCACTAGAGGAGATAGAGGCAAGCAAAGTCCGACAACCGCTTTGATACCGATCGACTCTTGTCAAGCGATAATTGGAGCAATTTTGGGTAATTAGACTTCTCGTGTCCTTGCTCAGTCCAGTCAACTACAAGAATTGTATATTTTTCTTGGACAACTTTTAACCTATTTACAAGAAATACAATGTTGTTAATTTCAGTTGCATATTTTGTTTTTATGGGTTATGTAAATTTTGCTATAGTGTGGTTTTTTGTGAATGAATATGTTATGTTGTTGAATTGTGTTGCCTTTTATTTATGTTGTCTACATTATTTGCATGATATTCTATTTAATGTCAATGAATGTCGAATAGTTATATGGCTAACAAAATATGGAGGCTAGCCTTGATACAAGATGAACCATGCCAAATATTTTATGTCAACACCGACTGTTTTTAGGATCTACACTGACTGTTTTTAAAGCGTCAGTGTTGGCGTTCAACACTGACGCTTTAAAAACAGTCAGTGTTGAATACCAACACTGACTGTTTTTAAAAGCGTCAGTGTTGGTGTCCAACACTGACTGTTTTTAAAGCGTCAGTAAAAGGTAACCTTCACTGGCGCCGGCTTCACTGACGCCGCTATAACAGTCGGTGTAGGGGTATTTGAACAGTCGGTGAAGGGTGTTTTTGTACTAGTGTTGCCCTGATACCATATTTCAAATAACAGTGATTAAAAGTATGTTTTTTTTTGTATTGATTGAGTTGTGTCATTTACACAAATTACATGTGCTTATAAAGGCTAACTAGTCGTTACCATTTCCTAATATACAAATAGATGTTAACAATACTAAATATTGCTTAAGTACAATTTGATTTGCATCAGTTGGAATTTCCTAATATTTTGGGTCACTTATGTACATAAGTTTGAGAGCTGTTAGGAATCCTAATTGGATTGGGTTTGATCTTGATTGGATTTGATATCTTCAACAAAAACTATCAAGATTTTGACTAAGAATCCAAAAGTAGCAAGAAAAGGATAACTGCCGTCGAAATTCTTTGTGGCATGAACCTCTGTGTTGCAATAAACCGGAACTTTCTCGTTCCTGTTTCTTTCAGAGATCCTCAAAATTAAAACACCATGTCAGAGAAGTCCCCGTGACCATAACATACCAGGACTGAACCCAACTAGACTATATATATAGGCTGCGCTCTAGCATAAATTAACCGAAGTATTGATTTATTTAACCTCAAATTTTCCCTTGATACTCGATCACCAAGTTCAACTATACCTGTATAAACCCTCATTCTCTAATTATGCTGAATTGTTCGTAACAAGTCCTGTGACTGTGAGGAGTTCAAATTTGGTTATCCTCAGTTGAGAATCATCTTGCCTCAGGTATTCGAATCTTGATATTTTGCTGGTCATTTGCTAGGCAAAGACACTAAATGAAGAGTAACAATTTGTACAAACCACTAATTACAGGAGAAATCTATATGCAATTTGCAGTGTAATAGCAAAAATTAATCTCTCCAGCATAATTGCTACATTTTTCAATTGAACCTCACAATAGTCATTTGTCAATTGTAAAAAGTAGCAATTCATAGTGGTGATCTTTCAGTAATTTTTGTTCTCTTATTTTGATTACACTTGCCGATTTAGACTCTCAATTTCTGATGTAACATTAATTTGATGATCATTTTATCACTACAAAAAGTAGGCACTTATCGCGAGGGAACTCCGTCGCGAAAAGTACCGTTGCGAAAAGAAAAAAGCACAGTTATGACGGTACTCGCTCGCAAAAAGTGCCTCGCGATAAGTGCCTACTTTTCGCAACGATACGGAGTTCCCTCGCGATAAGTGCCTACTTTGTTGTTGTGTTATCAGGGATTCAAATGGTATTGGAGATAACTAAAGGTTGACAAGGACGGCGACATAGCTGACGATCGATCGAGTTCTTTGATAATATTTCATTTTCATGAAGTTTAAGTACTAATAACTCAGATGTTTACCTTAGTCCTATATTTGAGGATCAAATTATTTAAATTTAAAAAAGATACGAAAGTACCCAAGTAACAAGAAGATTGAAAAGCTGTAACTTCCTACAGAAAACATAATTTTTGGAATATTATTACTCTCGGCAAATATGGTGTGTTCTCATGTGACTTTTCCCTACCGATTCAGATAGTAGAATATCTAACTCAAAATTGTTGTGCTCTGCCACTGTTGTATTGTTTCCATCATTTGGCATATACAAGTTAAAAGCAATATATATATATATATATATATATAGGCTAAGAGGTTTAGAATTGCCTATCCAATTTTGGTATTTTGGTATTTAGGCATTTTTTTTTTTTTTGACAACACATGAAATGCAATTATATGCTTATGTAGGGAGCTTAATTCAGATAACTCCGTCATTTTTCCTTCAAACATTTCCTCTCTGCTTCCGCACCCAATTATCTTACATGTTGTAAAGCTGATCCTGATCCAGTGGAAATGACCAATCAAGTAATAGGCGGTCATGCTAATGTTACATTTAATTGAGCATGAGGTGGGATGCTAATAGAGAAGATGTCCCCTGATTATAGTGATTTATATGAGGTTAGAATTAGGTATAGAGGAAAGACATATGATTTCGGTCTCTGATTGAAGTTGCACTTCAGTAACTGCCATGCTTATTTAGATTTTCCCCATAAATCTGAGTCTTCTTTCTTCTATTGTCCTTCTCAAAATTTTGATTTTGAAGTTCTAGACTTAATGCAGTACATTTAAATAATCGTTCAGGTCGGTCCCTACCTACAGTGCATTTTGATTCAGTTAAAAGTTCTGAACCTTCGTTCGAATTCGTTTCATCTAGCTGCAACTGAACTAATTATAGCTCGAACAAGTAGATCGGCCATCAAGACTAACTAGTGAAGCAATTTATTCAGAATTTATTTATTTATTTTACAAAATTAAGCAATCCATTCATTTAACTTACAAAACCAAAGCCATACATGAAAAAACAAACCATACATGCACACATCCACCATACTTGAAAACGTCTGACATAATTGTAATCCAAATATATCACAAGAACTCTCTATACATACTTGTCTGAAGCTGGGTGGGTCCCAGTTGTGGCACTGCTCCCGACTGGGCGGTGGTGCCGGGGACCAGTGAGCGGCACACGACCAACCCCATGATGTGCCCCGGCCGTCTCACGGTGCATGGCTTTCTCACCATGCAGTTGCGCCTTGGCCTCGGCCTCTCTGGCCTTCTCTCTCTCCTTGGCTGCCTCTTTCTGTATGTGAGTCCGGGCTGTGGCCTGCTCCGCCTTGCCTGGTCAGAATTGCACCAATAAGTATTAATACCAGAAATCATGACTGGCCTTAACAGAATGGTATGAAAATTGTTATATAGACATGGCGGGAACGAAAAAATTAGAAAATTTAGACAGGGAGGCTGAAAAATAAAATGTAAACATGCCTAGCTAGACATGCATGTAGAAACAAAGAGTGTACGTACCTCGCACATTTGCGGAACCTTTCTTTATTTTCTCCTTGACTGCGCTGGTCATGTCCTGTATCTTCACCTTCATTCCTTGCATCTTGTATTGTTTTTTGTTTGATATCTTTCTACAGAATTTAAGTGAGAAACAAAAATGTTGAAACCGTAGATTAATAACCGACTGAAGGAACAAAACAAAGAGGATTTTTCTTTATAGAGAGAAGAGATGGCCAGCTGGAGGACATCCACAAACAACTAGAGCAGATTGTTACACGTGTGCATGCGAGGTGGCAGATAAACATTAAGAACTTTGTCGAATAAATAATTTAGAGTCGGTGAAAGACTTTTTACTAGATTGTTACACGTGTACTGTTTGTCGAATAAAGATTGTTACACGTGGCCATAATTTGGTTTTTTCTGCATTCGTTATAGATCTTTTTGATCGACATCTAGAAGACTAGAACGTACCAGTTTTATTTGGTGCAAGATAAAATAAAATAATTTCTAATATTGCTTGCAGGGTCAACCAATCAACTAAAACTTACATTAAAATATAACTTTGAGAATTAAAATGTTCTTAAATTCATAAAATTTTGTGTGAATTTAACTTAAAAATCTATTAAATTGATTTCAAACGATAAATCATAGTTCAGAAGTAATGTGTTTACATTATAAAATTTGATTTAATATAATATAAATTCGAGTGATAAAAAAATAAAAAAATAAATGTAAAATTGAACTACGAAAAATTGTACCAAGAGAACAGAAAAAGATATTAAGATACTAATACGCTAAATTACTTGAAATTATGTTGAATTACACTATATTCAGTTAAATTACACTAAATTAAATTACATTACGCTAAAATACAGTAAATTACACTAAATTACACTAAATTACATATGAATTGGAACGATATCTTCACTGAAAAGGCGAAGAGCACTAAAAATTTGAATTTTTTATTTAAATTATTTGATAGATTAGTTCTTTTGATATATAATTGGCATATTTATACTAAAATAAGCTAAATTACTTGATTAATGTTAAATTGCACTATATTAAGTTAAATTACACTAAATTATATTACATTACGCTAAGATACGGTAAATGATGCTAAATTACGCTAAATTACATGTGAACAGGGACGATATCTTCACTGAAAAGGCGAAAAACACTAGCTTGTTTAAATTATTTGATAGATTACTTCTTTTGATATATAATTAGCATATTTATACTAAAATCAACTAAATTACTTGAAATTATGTTGAATTACACTATATTAAGTTAAATTACACTAAATTACATTACATTCCGCTAAAAGACGGTAAATTACACTAAATAACGCTAAATTACATGTGAATAGAGACGATCTCTTCACTGAAAATGCGAAAAACAATGAAAATTTAAATTTTTTTGTTTAAATTATTTGATAGAATACTTCTTTTGATATATAATTTGCATATTTATACTAAAATACGCTAAATCACTTGAGATTATGTTGAATTACACTATATTAAGTTAAATTACACTAAATTACATTACATTACGCTAAAATACGGTAAATTATGCTAAATTACGCCAATTTTCATATGAATAGGGACGATATCTTCACTGAAAAGGCGAAAAACACTGAAAATTTCAATTTTTTTGTTTAGTTTATTTGATAGATTACTTCTTTTGATATATAATTAACATATTTATACTAAAATATACTAAATTACTTGAAATTATGTTGAATTACACAATATTCAGTTAAATTACACTAAATGACATTACATTACGCTAAAATACGGTAAATTACGCTAAATTACGCTAAATTGAATATGAATACGGATGATATCTTCACTGAAAAGGCCAAAAACACTGAAATTTGAATTTTTTTTGTTTGAATTATTTGATAGCTTACTTCTTTTGACATATAATTAGCATATTTATACTAAAATACGCTAAATTACTAAAAATTATGTTGAATAACACTATATTAAGTTAAATTACACTAAATTACATCACATTACGCTAAAATACTGTAAATTATGCAAAATTACATATGAATAGGGACGATATCTTCACTCAAAATGCGAAAAACACACAAAATTTGAATTTTTTTTGTTTAAATTATTTGATTGATTACTTCTTTTGATTTATAATTAGCATATTTATACTAAAATACGCTAAATTACTTGAAATTATGTTGAATTGCACTATATTAAGTTAAATTGCACTAAATTTCATTACATTACGCTAAAATATGGTAAATTACGCTAAATTACGCTAAATTACATATGAATAGTGACGATATCTTCACTAAATAAACCAAGAACACAGAA
This sequence comes from Carex myosuroides, assembly GCA_028015225.1. Taxonomy (NCBI): domain Eukaryota; kingdom Viridiplantae; phylum Streptophyta; class Magnoliopsida; order Poales; family Cyperaceae; genus Carex; species Carex myosuroides. The sequence continues at coordinate 48,048 of CM051489.1, read as the reverse complement.
AATTTGAATTTTTTTGCTTAAATTATTTGATAGATTACTTCTTTTGATATATAATTAGCATATTTATACTAACATAAGCTAAATTACTTCAAATTATGTTGAATTACACTATCTTAATTTAAATTACACTAAATTACATTGCATTACGCTAAAAGTCGGTAAATTACACTAAATTACGCTAAATTACATGTGAATAGGGACGATCTCTTCACTGAAAATGCGAAAAACAATGAAAATTTCAATTTTTTTGTTGAAATTATTTGATAGATTACTTCTTTTGATATATAATTAGAATATTTGTGCTAAAATACGTTAAATTACTTCAAATTATGTTGAATTGCACTATATCAAGTTAAATTACACTAAATTACATTACATTACGCTAAAATACAGTAACTTACGCTAAAGTACGCTAAATTACTTTTCGCACAAAAGTGTATCACAAAGTTTCACTACAGCAAGCTGTAGCTTTTAACCTTATTCAACTTTCGACTAGATTGCAAGTGCACAATCCCGTCGTACAGTATCATTAGGTATCGATCCACAGGACGGTTTTTTAATCAAATCTAGAATTCTATCTAAATTAATTAGGTACTAGAAGTTGGAAAAATGTTGGTTTGGTTGTTTAAATCCTAAATTCAATCAATAACACAAGTAATTAAATCGACAGAAAATAAATTGGGGTTTTATCAAATGGAGAGAAACGTTTCCAGGGTTTCGATTCATTATCAACCTTGCCTCTCGGTACCCATGCGACCCGTGTGCTTTCACACGCGACCCGCATGGAACACGCGACCCGCGTACTCTCATACACGGCCCGCGTGGACCTCGAGCAAATGCAGCAGTTGTCTGTTTTTGCGTTGTTCTTTAGTGTAAGGATTCATTGACCGAACCTAATGTTCCTAAACCTCAACTCTCGTTTGTTGGCTTAATAAACTTGGTATCGGAAATGCAATTTCACCTTCTCAGGTCTTAAATCTAAGTTAATTGTCTGGTTTACTAAAGGTAACCAATATCTCTCGATAATTGGTAAAGTTCACCTCTCAGTTTCTTTTTGGTCTAGCCTTGCGGCTCGTCAACCTACCTCAGATACTAAATTTGGTTGAAAGAAACATCAAGGCCAAAGTACAAGAAAGATGTTATAGGTATCTAACAGTAAACAAACATGAATCATTCAATCAACTTCAACAAAGCAATTAAGATAATACTCAAACAATTAAACACTATCGTTCAACACAAATCCAAACAACATGCATACAAAACAAAGTATCAAACTACATCGTAACCCTAGAAACAAAGTAAACTACTCAAGCATGATCAAAGAACAAAGAAAACAAATAAAGATAAGAGAGTTCATAGAAAAACTGGAAGAACGATGAAGATTCGTCGCAAAACTCTCGTCTTGCTCCTCTCAACTTCGCCCCCAAGGTAGCCGTCGAACTCCAACCCTCGAACCTGCCTCTTGCTCTCTGGAATGCACAATAATGAATGAGATACCCTTCTGTGGCAAGGGATCCCGTAATATAGCTCATTTGGCCGACCTTCCTTCTTTGAGCCTTTGTTTCCTCTTATGTTTTCTTTCCGGATTAGGTTCACGCGACCCGCGTGTAAGTGACGCGGTCCGCGTGCCTGTGCTCCTCGCGTGAAGAATGGAGATCGCGTCTGTGGTCGCGTCAGGGGTTTGTGCGACCCGCGTCAGAAGTGGCGCGGCCCGCGTGTAAGGCGTCAGAACTTCATAATTTCCCTGATTTCGCTTGTTATCTGCAAAGTAAGAATGAAAACATAGCAGTACCACATTCTATAGATATTCAATGTGTTTTTAATGTAAAAGACACGATTTGGTGGTTTGGAACACATATTTTGGTACAGAAATAGGTCGGATTTATAGATATGATAATGAGGCATCAATTACATATGAATAGGGACGATATCTTCACTGAAAATGCGAAAAACAATGAAAATTTGAATTTTTTGGTTTAAATTATTTGATAGATTACTTCATTTTATATAGTTAGCTTACTTGTACTAAAATACGCTAAATTATTTCAAATTATGATGCATTACAATATATTAATTTAAATTACACAAAATTACATTACATTACCCTAAAATACGATAAATCATGCTAAGTTACGCTAAATTACATATAAATAGGGACGATATCTTCACTGTAAAGGCCAAGAACACTGAAAATTTGAATTTTTTTTTGTTTAAATTATTTGACAGATTACTTGTTTTGATATATAATTCGCATATTTATACTAAAATACGCTAAATTACTTGAAATTATGTTGAATTACACTATATTAAGTTAAATTACACTAAATTACATTACGTTACGTTAAAATACGACAAATTACGCAAAATTATATATGAATGGGGATGATATCTTCACTGAAAAGGCGAAAAACACTGAAAATTTGAATTTTTTGTTTAAATTATTTGATAGACTACTGCTTTTGATATATAATTAGCATATTTACTCTAAAATATGCTAAATTTCTTGAAATTATGTTAAATTACACTATATTAAGGTAAATTACACTACATTACATTACATTACGCTAAAATACGGTAAATTACGCTAAAATACATATGTAAAGGCCAAGAATGAAAATTTGAATTTTTTTTGTTTAAATTATTTGATAGATTACTTCTTCTGATATATAATTCGCATATTTATACTAAAATACGCTAAATTACTTTAAATTATGTTGAATTCCACTATATTAAGTTAAATTACACTAAATTACATTACATTACATTAAAATACGGCAAATTACGCTAAAATACATATGAATAGGAAAATATCTTCACTAAAAAGGCGAAGTTTGAATTTTTTTGTTTAAAGAATTTGATAGATTACTTCTTTTGATATATAACTATCATATTTAAACTAAAATACGCTAAATTACTTCAAATAGTGATGAATTACACTGTATTAAGTTAAATTACACTAAATTACGTTACAGTACGCTACAATACGATAAATTGCGCTAAATTACGTTTGAATCGGGACGATATCTTCACTCAGAAGGCGTAAAACACTGAAAATTTGAAATTTTTAATTTAAATTATTAGATAGACTATTGCATTTTATATATAATTAGCATATTTATACTAAAATATGCTCAATATATCGAAATTATGATAAATTACACTATATTAAGGTAAATTACACTACATTACATTACATTACGCAAAAATACGATAAATTATGCTTAATTACACTAAATTACATATGAATAGGGACGATATCTTCACCGAAAAGACAAAAAACACTGAAAATTTGAATTTTTTTTTAATTATTAGATAGACTACTGCTTTTGATATATAATTAGCATATTTATACTAAAATATGCTAAATATATTGAAATTATGTTAAATTACACTATATTAAGGTAAATTACACTACATTACATTACATTACGCTACAATACTGTAAATTACGCTAAATTATGCTAAATTACATAAGAATAGGGACGGTATCCTCACTGAAAAGGCGAAAAACACTGAAAATTTGAATTTTTTTGTTTAAATTTTTTGATAGATTACTTCTTTTGATATATAAATAGCGTATTTATACTAAAATATGCTAAACTACTTGAAATTATGTTGAATTACACTATATTAAGTTAAATTACACTATATAACATTACATTACGCTAAAATACGGTAAATTACGCGAAATTACGCTAAATTACATATGAATAGGGATGGGCCGACAGCTGTTTCCAGATCAGTTCCTTAGCCCCTACTCAACCTCTACACGTCCCTACACTCCTATATAAGGCCCCTGGGCAGAATGATTAGTTATCTTTGTAATTAGGGTTAGATTTGATTAAAGTGAGAAGAGAGGAGTGCTTGTAACCATGCCGTTCCGCGGCTAAGTTCCTTTTCTTAGGGCTAGGCAGTAAACCTTGTTACTCTTGATGTTTTGATATATATATTTCTGTTGATTATGATTTCTTGTTGTTGAAACAAAATGCTTTTGTGATTTACTATCTCTTCATCTAATTTCAATGATTTAGTTTGAGTCCGTTAGGGTAGTGACAGTACTTTAATGGTAAGAGAAACTATTTGTATGAGTTAGCCTCGTTGAGATCTATTAGGTTTATGTGAAGAAAAACTTAGCGGGGAAAGCATAAACCAGACCAACAAAACGCGTACCAAATTCCATCATTTGCGTAAAATAAATCGCAGTGATCTATGTAGTAATTTGGGCTATTTGAGAGATCAGACATTTGCGTAAGGTAAATCGTAGTGTCCTATGTAGAATCTCGGTGAAAGATCTGTCATTCTCGCGTAACATAAATCGCAGTGACCTATGTAGTGTCTTTCATTAAACAACAACAGGAAATCATACGCAACAGGAATATATTGTCAAAGCGGATTGAGTGGCAATGGGTGCCGAAACCCTAGGAATTCTCATCTCTATCTTTATTTTAATTACTTTTAATTGCTTCCTAATTTACATTGATCAAAACAACATCTCTCAATTTTCAGATTTCGTCTAGCCTTTCGAAAGATTGTGATTCGATCGCTCAAAGCATTGAACCAATATTTCCTGTGGATCGACCTCGAATATACTACTCGATAGGATTGTGCGCTTGCAGTCCGAACCGATAGCATTTCCGAGTTTATAAATATTAAAAGAAACATTGCTCTCTTTTGAGTGATCAAGCTTTTTGGCGCCGTTGCCGGGGAATAACGGTTCATTGTGCAAGGCCTTGCAAGACGTCCTTGCTTTGACCATTGAATCCAATTAATTAGAAACGCCTAGATTTCTTTTTATTTTCTTCATTTTTATTTTTCTTTTATTTTTCAATTTCGTTTTTATTTTATTTTCTTTTCATTTTCAGTTTTTAGTTTAATTTTCAGATTTTCTTTTCTTTGTAGGAAACTGCACGCTGGCCGAATCATCCGTACGAAGATCCGAGAGGATTGCTAGTAGGAGAGGACAATTCGCTTCCATATCACCGATAAGAACCAATCATAGTTCTTCATCAAGTAATTCTGAAAGCGAAGAAGACTCAGATTCGATCAACATGAATATCCCACCGAACGAACCGATTAACAATGGTGATCAAGGAGTTCACGATGCAGCAAGACCCAAACTTCTACGAGACTATTGCGTACCGCGCGCAAATGATCCTAATTCCAGTATAAACCCGCCAACTGTTACAAACCGTAATTTTGAGATCAAACCTGCTCTCATAAATATGGTTTCGCAACAGCAATTTGGAGGATTCCCACATGAAGATCCACATCTTCATTTGTCAATCTTCCTAGGGATATGCGAGACGATAAAGATCAACGGAGTTACCGATGAAGCAATCAGGCTAAGGCTATTTCAATTCTCATTAAAAGATAAAGCAAGAGCATGGTTGTTTTCCTTACCGGCCAATTCCATTGAAACTTGGGACCAATTGTTTAATGTGTTTATTGCAAAATATTTTCCACCATCCAAAACTTCAAGGTTTAGAAATGCAATTACTAATTTTGAACAAAGGGATGGTGAAACATTGTGTGAGGCATGGGATAGATATAAGGATATGTTAAGGTGTTGTCCACATCATGGTCTAGAAAGATGGCTGATTGTCCAAACTTTTTATAATGGTCTAAACGCTACCGATAGGTTGTCTATTGATGCTTCTGCAGGAGGAGCAATCATGAACAAGGAACCTGACGAGGCTTACAACCTAATTGAAGAGATTGCAATCAACCAACACTACTGGATCCCTGAGCGAAAAAAGCCAAGTCCAACACCTGGCATGCACCGAGTAGATGATATATCCATGCTGAGCGCAAAGATTGATGCTTTGCAAATGACACTCAACAAGCAAACCAAGCAGCGATCGGTAGCAGCAGTTAACGCCGCAACAGCATGTGGCTATTGTGGAGGAGCGCATGAGATGACCGAATGTATGAACGTGACGGAGACTGAGGAAGAAATAGAGCAAGAAAACGCAATCGACAACAGCTTTCGACCTCAGCCCGCTTACAACACATACCATCCGAACAACCGAAACCATCAAAATCTCTCATACGCAAACAATCAAAGGCCTGCTGCACCCCAACAGAACTATCAACCACAGCCCAATTATCAACCGAGATACAACAATCCTCAACAGAATTATCAACCAAGGCAATACAATCAACCACCGCAACCTGATATCACATCCTTAATGGAGAGATTCCTAGAGAAGCAAGACAAGGCTAACGCCGAAATCGCGCAAAAGATCGAATCCTTAACAAACCGCAATAAAGACTTAGAAGACAATGTCTCTAAGATGGCAAAAGAACTCTCGAGTATTACACGCGGAAAAGGCAAATTTCCGGACCAACCGGAAGAAAACCCGAGAGAGACTTGCAAATGCATAACATTAAGGAGCGGTACAGCTTACAAGGGACCTCCCATGCCCAATCAAACTTCCGATGAGATGCATGCAGAGCCATCTCATTCCGAAGAATACGAGCCGCAACCACCGGAGCCGCCCGTTTTCGAACTGCAAACAAACCCTATCAAGGAGCAGAATGACACCGTAGGTGGAGACGAGCGACAACCCGAACCTGAATACATTTCACCACCACCCTACAAGCCACCTCTGTCATTCCCTCCAAGGCCTGCCAAGCACAAGGTAGAGCAGCAATTCGCGAGATTCATGGAGACACTGAAGCAACTACATGTCACAATCCCCTTCACTGAGGCAATTGCAAGCATACCCTCGTATGCTAAATTTCTGAAGGAGATTCTTTCGAATCGCAGTAGACTCCAAGAACTCTCAACAATTCCGCTCAATATGGAATGTAGTGCACTCGTGCAAAGCAAATTACTGACAAAGTTGAAAGATCCGGGAAGCTTCTCGATACCATGCACTATTGGGACAACCGATTTTAAGAGAGCTTTATGTGACCTAGGGGCAAGTGTGAGTCTGATGCCTAAGGTAGTATTTGATAAATTGGAATGTGGAGACCTATCACCAACACGGATCTCATTGCAACTAGCTGACCGATCAATTCGATATCCTGAAGGAATGTTGCTTGATATCCCAATCAAAGTTGGTAAATTCTGGATACCAGCAGATTTTGTGGTAGTTGATATGGAAGAAGATGAGCAGATTCCGATCATCCTTGGAAGGCCATTCCTCGCCACATGTGGGGCAATGATCGATGTTAGAAATAGGAAGATTTCACTCAACGTTGGCGAGAACAAAATGATCTTCAACATGAATGAAACCAAAGTCCCACCTGACATAAATCTTGTCTACAATTTGGAAACAACGGACGAGTATGGCAATGATGAATTGCGAATGGATGAATTCGAAGACATCGAAGAGATGACGCACGAAGCAGAAGTGGAGAGACTGTTCATTGTACAAGATGACGGTCAGATCCATCCAACTTCCGTGACAACACAAACCGATAATCTGAACAAGAGCCCTAATATCGCAAACAATTGGAATTATTCTCTCTTAGCCCTAACACTATTCAAAAACCTACGCAAGAAACTCGATGCAATTTCTCAAAAACTGGACGAGGTTGAAGTGGTACTCGGTGTGAATCTAGCATTCGACCCCGGACCTAAAATACCAACCGACTTCTTCGAGAACAGTGATGATGAAACCACAGAAAACGCTGAAGGCGAGCCACCCGACAAGCAACCCGTTTGCATTGACGGGAGGGTATCTGGAAGAAACTGATGCAACACAAAGTCAAGCTAACAACTTTAAACAAGCGCTTCTTGGGAGGCAACCCAAGGCCACTTTTTATATCTCCGTATATTTATTTAATTTTCAGTTTAATTAGGACTTTAACAAAGAAACAACTCATACCCACCTTTTTTTTCCATGATCAGGTAAGCACGCTGGAGGAATGCTTGATTAAAGACATATCGGAAGATGGAAAAATACTCTCTGGTACGGCCTGTATTGGCTGATACAGACCATACCAATGGATACTGGGGTAAAAGAGTTAGAAAGAAGGAAACAAGTGTTGAATACGGCCCGTATTGGTTGATACGGCTCGTATTCACAGTGATTAAAACTTAGCGGTTATTGGGTTTGGTCATAACGGATTGGATACGGACCGTATTGGCTGATACGGTCCGTAATGAAGGCCAATCCGGGAGATGCGAACCCGTTAAGAAGAGGCGTTTGAAATCCCGCGTGAATCACGTCTCATAACCGTTAATTATTTTTGTTTTAATCCCTAAACCCTTTCTCTTCCTCTCTCTTTACTCTCTCCCCTCTATCTCTTTTCTTTCCCTCTCTTCCATTGGTGCCCGAAACCGAGCCCCTTCCTTGCCGCCGATCTTCATCACCACTCTCACATCCTTCGACATTGAAGTCGCCGCTCTCCTCCTCCACGCCTCAACCCTAATACGGACCGTACCGGGTCCGTATCCGACGGCTACTCGAATCCACTTCTCCAATTTTCGGTTTTTCTAAACCCCTCTTTAATTTCAAAGTTTAATTTCGTTTTTGCATTTGTTTTAATTTAATTTCTCTGTTACATTAGTTTATTATCAAGTTTTATTTTCACAAAATCACAAAAAAAATTAGGTTTCTGTCAAAATCCAGATTTTTACCAGTATAATACGGTCCGTAATCGTTTACCAGAAAACCAGTCCAGTACTCGGCAGATTTTTCTTAACCCCTTTAATACGGTCCGTATTGACCCAATACGGTCCGTAATCAGTCCGGTACTTGGCTAAATCCACCAACTAACCAGTCCGTATTAAGACCGTATTGCCCAATACGGTCCGTAACAGAGGCGTTTTATTTTAACAAATGGCCCCAAAAATGAAAAATATTTTAGGGGCAGTTACAAGGAGTGCTAAGAGAGCTCTCGGAAGTGCCGGCCCGAGTAGTTCACCGCAGAGCTCCTCTAGCCGATCCTCTCGGTCCTCCGGTTCGCAACCACAATCCTCCAACCATTCATCCTCTCGTTCTGACACCCAGTAATCAATCAGAGACACGCCAATCTCTGACGCAGACTATGAGCCAGAGGAGTCCAACCCTCGGGACTTTGGTCTTGAGGAAGAAGACTCTGATGAAACAATGGAGGAGGTTCGACCAACTGAATACCAACCTGTCTTCTCGCACACACAATTCAAACAAGCCTACGAGAAAATGACAGCAAGAGAGGTCATTTACCACAAATCGATCAATACGGAGACACTAGATCGGCTAGGTCTCCTTGCACAAACTGAACAACTCGCCAACCGCATCCACCTCTGGCAATTCCTCCAATTGATCAAAGGAGTTAAAGTTTACAGGGTACTCACGAGGGAGTTCCTTGCGACTTTCAGATACAATGAAGACTCCATCACTTTCCAGATGATTGGCGAGCAGTATAATGTCACCATGGATGATTTCTGCGCCATCTTCAACCTTACCAACAATGGCACTTCTGATTCTCCTGATTGCCGAGAGTTCTGGTACAGCATCACTGAAGACAACCAAAACTCAACTCGACCGGCAAGCAGAATCATCCATCCCCAAGTCCGCCTCTTGCAAGTAATCCTTGCCAATTCCATCTTTGCGAGAGGCGAGAGTTCATCCAAGGTGACATTACCCGAACTCTATCTTCTCAAGTGCATGATCGAGCCAACACGGGTGCGACCTCACCTCGGCCATCTCCTTTGCAATCAAATCCGTGAGGTCGCCCGTGCAAAGAAAAGTAATGGAAAGATTTCCATTGGATTTGTGGCCACGATCTTAGCCAATCAACTCTCTCTGCAGATCGATCATCTCAAAGAGGCAAGCGGGCTCACACAAATCGACATGTCATGCCTCCAAGCCATGAAATTTGTCACCGGCCACTATCCAGGTCCCTACTTCTACAATTCGCCGAAGGAAATTCTCCAATTTCCCTTTCGACATCTCAATCTCCGTAGTAGGGCCTCATGGAAAATGGCACGCCTCGCGAGCCCGACTTATGAGCCTCCTCAAGATTACATGGATGTAATCGAACGCCAAGCGGAATTGAGAAATCAGGCTAACATCGATCGGCAGCAAAGAGAAGAGGAGGAACCCCCTTTCGATACATATAGGGAGGCAGGCACATCGGCAGCCGGAGCCGGATCTTCAGGGGCAGCACCATCTGATGCCCCTACAGACAATTACGATCAGTTCATCCAAATGGTAAATTAGATGGACTTGAACCTCACTGCGCTCACCTTGACAACGGACGAAGCCACCCGGCAAATGGAACTGAACAGCTCTACAATCTACCAAGAGGTTGGTAAAATCCGAAACAGCATGGAAGAGGTTCGGAGGAGTGTAGACGAGGGCAGGCGTGAAATCCAGCAGACGCGCTACATGGCACAACAGTATTATCAGTACGCTCTCGACTCCGGACTACCATACCAGCCACCACCATACGGACTCTTCGACCCGTCATTCTACGAGGAGATCCAGCGACCACCACCACCTCCACCACCTCAGTATTGAGGTGCAGTGAGTTGTTTTCTTTCCCCGGTCTTTTTACTTTTCTACTTCCTTTATTTTTATCTCTCAAGCATTGGGGACAATGCTCAATTTTATTCGGGGGGTAGGAGGTAAATTGACCATGTATCTTTAAATTTTTCGCATTTTAAATTCTTAGGTGCTAGTAGTTTTACTCAATTTTTGACTAGGGTTGGAGGCTTTACCAAAAATCCTAGAATGATTAAATTGAGCTTTTTAGCTAGCTTGCATTTTTGTTTCTCTTAGGAGTAGGTTAATCAAATAGGAATTGTTTTAAATTTGAATTAGACTAAGGTTTAGACAATTGGCCATGATACCAAAAATTCAGAATTTTAAAAATAATTAGTGATCTCAAAGTGAACAATTAATTGCTAACCATGAGTCTTAACCAAAAATCGCAAACCTTAGAATTTTTATTGTTGAGTAATTTATTTTTGCAAAGTCTATTTAAACTTGATAGTGTTTTAGAATACCCATTTATTATAGATAGACCCCTAGCGAAACTATGCAATAATTACTTGTATGAATGAATACTTGGAATTGTGTGTAATCATGGTGCTTGTGACACAAAAATATTTTATTTTATTTTTCAGAAAAATAGAAAAATACAAAAAAATCAGAAATGAGAAAAATCCAAAAAAATAGAAAAATCAGAAAAAGAAAAAAAAATAGAATAAAAGATGGAGGATAAAAAGAGTACGGGTGCCTACGCAAGACTGGTTACCAATAGGCTCGAGAAAACCTCCCAAATTTAAATTCTTGTATATATTTAATTTTTCAAAAATAGTCACAAGTACCAACACACTTAGTTGTCATACTTTGCTCCAATCAATTGGGAAGAAAAATTAAAATTTATATCATTAGAATTCCTATTGATTGGAAGGGATCCATTTATAATCGAAGGGGAAATTAATACTCTCAATTTTAAGGATATTTGTGAAGTAGATTGTTTAATGATAATTTTTCTAGGGCAAGCATAATGAGGTCAATCATGGGGTGAATAAATTGTTCAAGGGAGAGATCATGAATATTTTTAAGTTCTAAATTTTTATTGTCATGCCAATTGTACCAAACCTAAGCCCTAATTTGATTTTTAAACAAGACCTGGAGATTGTATGGTTTAACCTAGACCTAATCTTTGACCAGCTGGGATGTCATTGCTTGAGGACAAGCAACAATTCAAGTTGGGAGGCGTGATTAGAGTCAAAATAATGATGATTTACGTAGGGTTTTGGCTTAGGTTTTACATATTTTCTCACACTTATGTTTAATTTATTAGAGAAAAAGGCTACTGTCACCCTTCTTTATGTTTTATTGTAGAAAACAGGTTTTGGGACTATTTTACACCAAATGGAGATAGAATCCGGTCAATCGGATCAGCGACGCTCATCGACTAAGTCCCTGTTACGGCCAGTATTGACCAATACGGACCAGGCCTAGCACAGACCAGAAGATAGCGCTGGAAGCACTTAAACCCTAACTACCAAGGTCCTAATACGGACCGTATCACCTGATACGGCCCGTATCCGAAGGCGTCTCTTGGGGAATAACTACCGACAGCTGTTTCCAGATCAGTTCCTTAGCCCCTACTCAACCTCTACACGTTCCTACACTCCTATATAAGGCCCCTGGGCAGAATGATTAGTTATCTTTGTAATTAGGGTTAGATTTGATTAAAGTGAGAAGAGAGGAGTGCTTGTAACCATGCCGTTCCGCGGCTAAGTTCCTTTTCTTAGGGCTAGGCAGTAAACCTTGTTACTCTTGATGTTTTGATATATATATTTCTGTTGATTATGATTTCTTGTTGTTGAAATAAAATGCTTTTGTGATTTACTATCTCTTCATCTAATTTCAATGATTTAGTTTGAGTCCGTTAGGGTAGTGACAGTACTTTAATGGTAAGAGAAACTATTTGTATGAGTTAGCCTCGTTGAGATCTATTAGGTTTATGTGAAGAAAACCTTAGCGGGGAAACCTGTTTGACCCTAAAAAGTTGCTACTTAAAATTTAACATAATAAGTAGCTATCTTCTATTGGGAAAGCACCAAAATCACACATGGATCCCTAAAAGGAATTGAGTGTAACATATTAAAAGTCTTGGTGATATTCTACACATGAAACTATGAGTTTCGATGTATCCCACATTTAAAATCACAAGGGAAATAACTTCCTACAATTTAAACAATGCATGGATAATATTCTGGGTACAAGGAAAGGGTAATATCTAGTAAATCCCTGTTTCAAGGTACCCTGGGTACAAATTGGAGGCTCTAAGCAAAACCCAACAAGAATGGGCCCGACTGTCAGCGACTCATTTGAAATTTCACTGGAGTCACGGTTTGCATAGACACGGAGCATACATGGTAAAACCCCTAGACCAAATTGACAGCTATATGGCTCACTGTGAGCCGAAGCCACGCAAATCCCCGAAAAGGACGCTGGGTTTTAAAATCCCAGCGGGGTGACCCCTTCGTTTTCCATAAACCCGGCACACGCGAATACGATGTAGCAGCTTAAGCTGTCGGTGATACGGTGTATCATATACCACATCCACCGAAATGCAATGACATAAAATTAGAAGTTCAAATGCAGCGCCGGATATTTGATAACCCCTTCGTTTTGGCTAGACCCGGAGCGTGCAAGAACCGTGCGGTGCCTCAAGCTGTCAGCGAATGGGTGCATCATGAACTGCGTCTACCAAAATCTAGTGATACAAGAAATGGAATCCAAAGCTAGCGCCTGGCCCCTTCGTCCTACGTGAACCCGGCATTCTGTAGACCAATATGAGCTCATGCGTGGTCTATGGTGAAACAGGTGCACTCAAATCTGAAATATAAGAAGTTAAAACCCTGGCGCCTCTGCCTCTGCCTCTCATGCGCTTCAATCTCAGCCGCCTGATTAAAAGAAAAAATGATGAACGGTGAGATTAATGCCAGCACAGGCTAAACTAAACCCTAATGCCATGCTTAAGCCTGTTCTATAAACACAGCAAACCTCAGAGGCAAAAAAAGGAGAGAGGAAAAAACCAGCAGCTCAACACAGAAAAGAGATACAAAAATACAGATCTGAAAATAGAGAGAAATAGAGAGAAAGAAAAAAGTATAAGTTTCTTCCTCCTTTTGTAATAGAAATTCGAAATTAGGTAATTAAAGATACAAAAGATGTAATCTCTTGATTTTGAGTTCATGTGAATAAAATCCCTTTGATGAAATGAAATCCTTTTTATTTGAATTTTTCGGTTTTTCTTTTCTTTTTAAGTTCATTGTTGGAGCTTCTTTCATTTGATATTTTTCTTTTTCTCTCTATTTTGTTTTGGATTTTGTAAAGCACAAGATGAGAGAATTTTTCTTTTTCTTTCATAAGTAAACATAAAGTTCAATGATCATCAAGCAAAAAATAATATATGCATAAATATATTAAACAAAAAAAATCTCTTTTCTTTCTTTTCTTTTTCTTTCTTCTTCTTTGCTGCCTTTATAAACAAAAATATGTATATATGTTGTTTTTGGTATTTTATCTCCCTTTTGCACTTTATTTCAAGTAAATCTACTAAAAAAATATATAAATCCGAAATATATAAAAAATGATGATCTCTTCGAATCTTTGATCTTTTATACTTTTAATCTTTGTATAAAATAATTAAGCAATGAAGATGCATGTGTTGAGCTGTATAGTTCCTATTGCATCCAATTTGTTTGATTATTTTATTAGAAAAGATTAGAAGTAACAAAAACGAGTTATGGTGGTTTGAGCTGTATAGTTCCCATTATAATCTCCTTGGTATGAGACTCATGTTGCATAAATGGTGCTAATTAGTTTCTTTGAGCATAAATGTATGCCATGTGTATAAAAATACACTATATGAAGAAATTAAATAGTCCTTTGTGCAAATGGTGAAAGATAAAAGGTTTAAATTGTAAAAAAAGGCTTTCATGATGTTGAAATTAGCCAATTACACATTTAAATCAATGACCTCTTGATGATTTGTCTCCTTTATCAAGTGAGATTATGCAAAAACATAATTTTAAACAAAATCAGGGGCCTCCCTGCATAAAATCACATTTTGACAGATTTTTGGTATTTAAAGAAACATTATTTTGGAATTTTGGATTTTCCCTTTTCCTTTTGTTTGTTGGTACCAATTTGTAGCCTAAAAGCTACTCAAACTTGTTAGAACTCAAAACCAATCATGATAAATGTCCCCCACAGCTTCTGGTACCAGTCAATGAACAGTACCAGTATCAAATCTCAAGGCATGTACCACTGGTACAAGGAAAGCACTCAAAAGTGCCAAAATGACCCCTGCTGGTAAAATAAGCAATCTTAACTGACACAGGGACCAAAATGAAAAATGGACATCGCCATCAGATAGAGAATTTTAAAACACACAAAATTGACACAAACTTTGCATTTTTCTGATCTTTTTTTGATTTTATATGAATTTTCAAAGTTCAGTTTTAAAAACAGAAAATCAGCATTTAAACAATAATAAGCTGCTGCTGGTAAAATGAACAGTACAGATCGGCTAAAAATCCAAATCAAAGAACAAACATCATAATTAAATAAAGCACTTCAAAATACATAAAACGGACACAAATTTCATATCTTTCTGATTTTATTTCAATTTAATGTGAATTTTTGAAGTTCAGACCTAAATACAAGCAAAAATACCCTTCATATTCCAGCTGCACGGATTTTAAAGTAATATGAGCCTTTTGATTCCAGCGCCAAAACAAAGCTTAAATGGAAACACAGATCTTGAAGCTCAAAGCACACATCTCAAAGCCCAATACAAATCTCAAAAACCAGATAATCAATAAAATCATTAAATCAAAAATCATTTGCACATAAGCCCCTGTGACAAATTGTAATCACAGCGAAGCTCTTGTAAATTTACAAATAGGTCCCTACCAGCCTAAAACTCTCTCAAACAAGCCCTTAAAGGCCCAATTTTCACATAAAGCCTTGTCTAAAATCCAAATCACAAATTTCATTTCTTCCAGATTTACAAATAGGTCCCTGGAAAGAATCAAGCTTTACAAATAAGCCCTTTTCAGTCCTTTTTGGCCATAACTTCTTCATTTCAAATCCAAATCAACTCAAACCACCTCCAAATGAACCCAAATTAAATCCTCCATGTCTCTAAACAAAATTGAACATGTCCAGCCATCAGCCAAGTTCTGAAATGACCAAAATACCCTTTCTTCAAATTTAAACGATCTTATTTATTAACAAAAATGTGAATAAATATGTTATGAGTCAGATGTAAATAAAAAATGTATATACACTTCTCAAATATCCAAATTCCTATTTTAAAATATAATAAACATTGCTTTAATATGAAATCACACATACACAAATATCCAAACCAAGAAAACCAAATCAAAACCAAGGTCAATACATGAGTCCCCCTTTTTTAGCCCTATTATTCAATTCACTTAAATAGGTCCCAAATCCCGGAATGGACGAGGTGTTCAGTATGGCTTGGAAGGGTCATCTGATGTAATTAACAGCGGGGGCTTGCGCCCGCTGGGAGTTAAACGTCCCCACAATCATTAAACTCTCTCGATAGACTGATTATGAACAGTAGGTCTGTCGAGGGTGAACCAGAAGGAATAGCAGAAAGAAAGTAAATGTTTCAAGTTCGATGTTCTCCCTCATGCCTTAAAAATCGAGAGCGTCGAACCCTGAGGCATTTAATACATGCACACACCTTCCAAACCGTTGTGCAACATTCTGCGCCCTACAAAACCATAAACCAGACCAACAAAACGCGTACCAAATTCCATCATTTGCGTAAAATAAATCGCAGTGATCTATGTAGTAATTTGGGCTATTTGAGAGATCAGACATTTGCGTAAGGTAAATCACAGTGTCCTATGTAGAATCTCGGTGAAAGATCTGTCATTCTCGCGTAACATAAATCGCAGTGACCTATGTAGTGTCTTTCATTAAACAACAACAGGAAATCAGACGCAACAGGAATATATTGTCAAAGCGGATTGAGTGGCAATGGTGTGCCGAAACCTTAGGAATTCTCATCTCTATCTTTATTTTAATTACTTTTAATTGCTTCCTAATTTACATTGATCAAAACAACATCTCTCAATTTTCAGATTTCGTCTAGCCTTTTGAAAGATTGTGATTCGATCGCTCAAAGCATTGAACCAATATTCCCTGTGGATCGACCTCGAATATACTACTCGATAGGATTGTGCGCTTGCAGTCCGAACCGATAGCATTTCCGAGTTTATAAATATTAAAAGAAACATTGCTCTCTTTTGAGTGATCAAGGTAGCTGGATAAGGTGACGGTGAACTATCCGTTGACCTGTTCCTGAATTTGCCAGGCTGACCCATAGAGGTAGCTGGATAAGGTGACGGTGAACTATCCGTTGACCTGTTTCTGAATTTGCTAGGCTGACCCATAGAGGTAGCTGGATAAGGTGACGGTGAACTATCCGTTGACCTGTTTCTGAATTTGCCAGGATGACCCATAGAGGTAGCTGGATAAGGTGACGGTGACCTATCCGTTGACCTGTTTCTGATTTGCCAGGCTGACCCATAGAGGTAGCTGGATAAGGTGACGGTGACCTATCCGTTGACCTGTTTCTGAATTTGCCAGGCTGACCCATAGAGGTAGCTGGATAAGGTGACGGTGACCTATCCGTTGACCTGTTTATGAATTGTTGCAAGGCTTTGAGCTGATTTTGGTCCTATGTCAAGGTTGAGCCTATGGATGACCTTGATTCCGTGTGAATGCATTTGTAAAGTTGAGCTGCATAGCTGACTTAGAACCAGACCTTAGTAAATGGTTAAGCCAAAGCACTGCAGATGGGTGTCAGATAAAGAGTCCAGCTCGGTGGAACATCTGCAGGTGTCTGTAACCCTATAGATGAGTGTTTGATAAAGGGTCCAGCTCGAGAGAACATCTGTAGGTGCTACCAGTCATATTAAAATGAGTTAAGCCAAACATGTGTTTGTTTGAACTTCATCTTGGAAATTCCGTACGTTGTGATTAATTTGATTATTGTTGTCGAGCATACGCATTCATTTATATACTGATATAGAACTGTTAAAATGTTGTTGTATGGATTTTATTTTTGAAAGTGGATTCTGATTGCAAGTCCAATAGCTTGATTGTGGCAAATTCGCACTGAGAATTTATTCTCACCCCCTCCCTTTGGGATCTTTTTACAGGTTACGGTACGGCCGGTTCTGGAGAGTCACACGAGTAGTAGGCCTTTGGTATATGTTACCATACTATCTTAGTACTTGTTTTGTATTTGACTAGAGATATACTTATGTTTTTGTTGTATAGATCTCTATGTCATACCTTATGGTTAGTATCCGTATGAGATACATTTTGTATATTCTACTGTTACCAGACTTTCGTACCTGGATTATGTATATAAACTTGTTTTATTTCTTTTATTGTGATGATTATGAATTCTATCGTAATTGCCTTGTAAGCATACATGGAGTTGTATGCTTACGGCGGGGCTCTGTCACTACTCATGGCTGCGGGGTGTGACAATTACGTTAAAATACGACAAATTACGCTAAATTACATATGAATGGAGACGTTATCTTCACTGAAAAGGCGAAAAACACTGAAAATTTAAATTTTTGGTTTAAATTATTTAATAGACTACTGCTTTTGATATATAATTAGCATATTTACACTAAAATATGCTAAATTTCATGAAATTATGTTGAATTACACTATATTAAGGTAAATTAAACTACATTACATTACATTACGCTAAAATACGGTAAATTACGCTAAATTACGCTAAATTACATATGAATAGGGACGATATCTTCACTGAAAAGGCAAAAAACACTGAAAATTTAAATTTTTTTGTTTAAATTATTCGATAGATTACTTCTTGTGATATATAATTAGCATATTTATACTAAAATACGCTAAATCACTTGAAATTATGTTGAATTACACTATATTAAGTTAAATTACACTAAATTACATCTCATTACGCTAAAATACGATAAATTACACAAAATTACGCTAAATTGCATGTGAATTGGGACGATCTCTTCACTGAAAATGTAAAAAACATAGAAAATTAGAATTTTTTTGTTTAAATTATTCGATAGACTACTGCTTTTGATATATAATTAGCATATTTATCCTGAAATATGCTAAATTTCTTGAAATTATGTTAAATTACACTATATTAAGGTAATTTACACTACATTACATTACATTACGCTAAAATACGGTAAATTACGCTAAATTACGCTAAATTACATATGAATAGGGACTATATCGTCACTTAAAAGGCGAAAAATACTAAAAATTTGAATTTTTTTAATTAAATTTTTTGATAGATTACTTCATTTGATATATAATTAGCATATTTATATTAAAATACGCTAAATCACCTGAATTATGTTGAATTACACTATACTAAGTTAAATTACTCAAAATTACATTACATTACGCTAAAATACGGTAAATTACTCTAAATTACATATGAATAGGGTCGATATCTTCACTGAAATGGCAACAAACACTTAAAATTTCAATTTTATTGTTTAAATTATTTGATAGATTACTTCTTTTGATATATAATTAGCATATTTATACTAAAATACGCTTAATTACTTGAAATTATGTTGAATTACATTATATTAAGTTAAATTACACTAAATTACATTACATTAAGCTAAAATATGATAAATTATGCTAAATTACACTAAATTAAATATGAATAGGGACGATATCTTCACCGAAAAGACAAAAAACACTGAAAATTTGAATTTTTTTGTTAAATTATTTGATAGACTACTGCTTTTGATATATAATTGGCATATTTATACTAAAATACGCTTAATTACTTGAAATTATGTTGAATTACACTATATTAAGTTAAATTACACTAAATTACATTACATTAAGCTAAAATATGATAAATTATGCTAAATTACTTGAAATTATGTTCAATTACACTATATTAAGTTAAATTACACTAAATTACATTACATTACGCTAAAATACGATAAATTACACAAAATTACGCTAAATTGCATGTGAATTGGGACGATCTCTTCACTGAAAATGTAAAAAACATAGAAAATTACTGCTTTTGATATATAATTGGCATATTTATACTAAAATATGCTAAATTTCTTGAAATTATGTTAAATTACACTATATAAAGGTAAATTACAGTACATTACATTACGCTAAAATACAGTAAATTACGCTAAACTACATATGAATAGGGACGATATCATCACTGAAAAGGCAAAAAACACTGAAAATTTGAATTTTTTTGTTTAAATTTTTTGATAGATTACTTCTTTTGATATATAATTAGCGTATTCACACTAAAATACGCTAAACTACATGAAATTATGTTGAATTACACTATATTAAGCTAAATTACACTAAATTACATTACATTACGCTAAAGTACGGTAAATTACACTAAAATACGCTAAATTACATGTGAATTGGGACGGTATCTTCACTGAAAAGGCAAAAAACACTGAAAATTTGAATTTTTTTGTTTAAATTTTTCGATAGATTACATCTTGTGATATATAATTAGCATATTTATATTAAAATACACTAAATCACTTGAAATTATGTTGAATTACACTATATTAAGTTAAATTACACTAAATTACATTACATTACGCTAAAATACGGTAAAATACACTAAATTACGCTAAATTGCATGTGAATAGGGACGATCTCCTCACTGAAAATGTAAAAAACATTGAAAATTTGAATTTTTTTTGTTTAAATTGTTCGATAGACTACTGCTTTTGATATATAATTAGCATATTTATACTAAAATATGCTAAATTTCTTGAAATTATGTTAAATTACAATATATTACGGTAAATTACAGTACATTAAATTACATTACATTAAGCTAAAATACAGTAAATTACGCTAAATTACATATGAATAGGGACGATATCATCACTGAAAAGGCGAAAAACACTGAAAATTTGAATTTTTTTAGTTAAATTTTTGGATAGATTACTTCTTTTGATATATAATTAGCGTATTAACACTAAAATATGCTAAACTACATGAAATTATGTTGAATTACACTATATTAAGCTAAATTACACTAAATTACATTACATTACGCTAAAGTACGGTAAATTACACTAAATTATGCTAAATTGCATGTGAATAGGGACGATCTCTTCACTGAAAATGTAAAAAACATTGAAAATTTGAATTTTTTTGTTTAAATTATTCGATAGACTACTGCTTTTGATATATAATTAGCATATTTATACTAAAATATGCTAAATTTCTTGAAATTATGTTAAATTACACGATATTAAGGTAAATTAGACTACATTACATTACATTACCCTAAAATACGGTAAATTACGCTAAATTACGCTAAATTACATTTGAATAGGGACGATATCTTCACTGAAAAGGCAAAAAACACTGAAAATTTGAATTTTTTTATTAAATTTTTTGATAGATTACTTCTTTTGATATATAATTAGCGTATTTATACTAAAATACGCTAAACTACTTGAAATTATGTTGAATCACACTATATTAAATTAAATTACTGATGTCTCATTATTAGACCTATAAATCCGACCAATTTCTGTACCAAAATCTGTGTTTTAAACCACCAAATCGTGTCTTTTACATTGAATATACATTGAATATCTGTAGAATGTGGAACTGCTGCGTTTTCATTCTTACTTTGCAGAAAACGAGCGAAATCAGGGAAGATTGTGAGTTCTGGAACCTTACACGCAGGCTGCGCCATATCCGAAGCGGGCCGCATCAAACCCTGACGCGACCACAGATGCGATCGCTCCTTACACATGTGAGGAACACAGACACGTGGACCGCGTCCACTACACACCGGTCGCGTGAGACTATTCCGGAAACAAAACAGAAAAGAAAACATAGGCTCAATGAAGGAAAGGTCGGCCAAAAGGGCTATATCAGGGGATTCCTTGCTACAGGGGATTCATTATATTCTTTATTCTGCATTTTCAGAGAGTAGGGTTTAGGGTTTAGGGTTTAGGGTTTAGGGTTTAGGGTTTCGGGTTTCGGGTTTCGGGTTTCGGGTTTCGGGTTTCGGGTTTCGGGTTTCGGGTTTCGGGTTTCGGGTTTCGGGTTTCGGGTTTCGGGTTTCGGGTTTCGGGTTTCGACCTGGGCTTGTCAGGTTTACTGTACTGCATTACTAGTATCAAATGAAATAAAATATTAGTTTTTTCTTAGCCTATATTTTTTTTATATCCTCCAAAAAAACCTAACTTCCAAATTTTTTGATCTGGACCGTTCTTTTTAACTTGGCACGAAAACATAATGCGGTTGGCAATTGTCCCGTACGTGGACTGTTCGGCTCTACCACAGTACTACATAGATATGTGGGTTTTGCGTGGTCAAATGTAGCCTAGTCTCTCGAATCTTTTGTAGGTCTCTCGAATTGCTTTTGTAGCCTAGTCTTTCTTAGCCTATATTTTTTTTATATAGTGGACCTATATAAAGGTGGGAGGGGTTTTCAGATTGAATCTTTCTGGGCATGACCTGGGCTTGTCAGGTTTACTGTACTGCATTACTAGTATCAAATGAAATAAAATATTAGTTTTTTCTTAGCCTATATTTTTTTTATATCCTCCAAAAAAACCTAACTTCCAGATTTTTTGATCTGGACCGTTCTTTTTAACTTGGCACGAAAACATAATGCGGTTGGCAATTGTCCCGTACGTGGACTGTTCGGCTCTACCACAGTACTACATAGATATGTGGGTTTTGCGTGGTCAAATGTAGCCTAGTCTCTCGAATCTTTTGTAGGTCTCTCGAATTGCTTTTGTAGCCTAGTCTTTCTGGGCATGACCTGGGCTTGTCAAGTTTACTGTACTGCATTACTAGTATCAAATGAAATAAAATATTAGTTTTTTCTTAGCCTATATTTTTTTTATATAGTGGACCTATATAAAGGTGGGAGGGGTTTTCAGATTGAATCTTTCTGGGCATGACCTGGGCTTGTCAGGTTTACTGTACAAAAACTCGAAACCCGAAACCCGAAACCCGAAACCCGAAACCCGAAACCCGAAACCCGAAACCCGAAACCCGAAACCCGAAACCCGAAACCCGAAACCCGAAACCCGAAACCCGAAACCCGAAACCCTAAACCCTAAACCCTAAACCCTAAACCCTAAACCCTAAACCCTAAACCCTAAACCCTACTCTCTGAAAATGCAGAATAAAGAATATAATGAATCCCCTGTAGCAAGGAATCCCCTGATATAGCCCTTCTGGCCGACCTTTCCTTCATTGAGCCTATGTTTTCTTTTCTGTTTTGTTTCCGGAATAGTCTCACGCGACCGGTGTGTAGTGGACGCGGTCCACGTGTCTGTGTTCCTCACATGTGTAAGGAGCGATCGCATCTGTGGTCGCGTCAGGGTTTGATGCGGCCCGCTTCGGATATGGCGCGGCCTGCGTGTAAGGTTCCAGAACTCACAATCTTCCCTGATTTCGCTCGTTTTCTGCAAAGTAAGAATGAAAACGCAGCAGTTCCACATTCTACAGATATTCAATGTATATTCAATGTAAAAGACACGATTTGGTGGTTTAAAACACAGATTTTGGTACAGAAATTGGTCGGATTTATAGGTCTAATAATGAGACATCAGTAATTTAACTTAATATAGTGTGATTCAACATAATTTCAAGTAGTTTAGCGTATTTTAGTATAAATACGCTAATTATATATCAAAAGAAGTAATCTATCAAAAAATTTAATAAAAAAATTCAAATTTTCAGTGTTTTTTGCCTTTTCAGTGAAGATATCGTCCCTATTCAAATGTAATTTAGCGTAATTTAGCGTAATTTACCGTATTTTAGGGTAATGTAATGTAATGTAGTCTAATTTACCTTAATATCGTGTAATTTAACATAATTTCAAGAAATTTAGCATATTTTAGTATAAATATGCTAATTATATATCAAAAGCAGTAGTCTATCGAATAATTTAAACAAAAAAATTCAAATTTTCAATGTTTTTTACATTTTCAGTGAAGAGATCGTCCCTATTCACATGCAATTTAGCATAATTTAGTGTAATTTACCGTACTTTAGCGTAATGTAATGTAATTTAGTGTAATTTAGCTTAATATAGTGTAATTCAACATAATTTCATGTAGTTTAGCATATTTTAGTGTTAATACGCTAATTATATATCAAAAGAAGTAATCTATCCAAAAATTTAACTAAAAAAATTCAAATTTTCAGTGTTTTTCGCCTTTTCAGTGATGATATCGTCCCTATTCATATGTAATTTAGCGTAATTTACTGTATTTTAGCTTAATGTAATGTAATTTAATGTACTGTAATTTACCGTAATATATTGTAATTTAACATAATTTCAAGAAATTTAGCATATTTTAGTATAAATATGCTAATTATATATCAAAAGCAGTAGTCTATCGAACAATTTAAACAAAAAAAATTCAAATTTTCAATGTTTTTTACATTTTCAGTGAGGAGATCGTCCTTATTCACATGCAATTTAGCGTAATTTAGTGTATTTTACCGTATTTTAGCGTAATGTAATGTAATTTAGTGTAATTTAACTTAATATAGTGTAATTCAACATAATTTCAAGTGATTTAGCGTATTTTAATATAAATATGCTAATTATATATCACAAGATGTAATCTATCGAAAAATTTAAACAAAAAAATTCAAATTTTCAGTGTTTTTTGCCTTTTCAGTGAAGATACCGTCCCAATTCACATGTAATTTAGCGTATTTTAGTGTAATTTACCGTACTTTAGCGTAATGTAATGTAATTTAGTGTAATTTAGCTTAATATAGTGTAATTCAACATAATTTCATGTAGTTTAGCGTATTTTAGTGTGAATACGCTAATTATATATCAAAAGAAGTAATCTATCAAAAAATTTAAACAAAAAAATTCAAATTTTCAGTGTTTTTTGCCTTTTCAGTGATGATATCGTCCCTATTCATATGTAGTTTAGCGTAATTTACTGTATTTTAGCGTAATGTAATGTACTGTAATTTACCTTTATATAGTGTAATTTAACATAATTTCAAGAAATTTAGCATATTTTAGTATAAATATGCCAATTATATATCAAAAGCAGTAATTTTCTATGTTTTTTACATTTTCAGTGAAGAGATCGTCCCAATTCACATGCAATTTAGCGTAATTTTGTGTAATTTATCGTATTTTAGCGTAATGTAATGTAATTTAGTGTAATTTAACTTAATATAGTGTAATTGAACATAATTTCAAGTAATTTAGCATAATTTATCATATTTTAGCTTAATGTAATGTAATTTAGTGTAATTTAACTTAATATAGTGTAATTCAACATAATTTCAAGTAATTAAGCGTATTTTAGTATAAATATGCCAATTATATATCAAAAGCAGTAGTCTATCAAATAATTTAACAAAAAAATTCAAATTTTCAGTGTTTTTTGTCTTTTCAGTGAAGATATCGTCCCTATTCATATTTAATTTAGTGTAATTTAGCATAATTTATCATATTTTAGCTTAATGTAATGTAATTTAGTGTAATTTAACTTAATATAATGTAATTCAACATAATTTCAAGTAATTAAGCGTATTTTAGTATAAATATGCTAATTATATATCAAAAGAAGTAATCTATCAAATAATTTAAACAATAAAATTGAAATTTTAAGTGTTTGTTGCCATTTCAGTGAAGATATCGACCCTATTCATATGTAATTTAGAGTAATTTACCGTATTTTAGCGTAATGTAATGTAATTTTGAGTAATTTAACTTAGTATAGTGTAATTCAACATAATTCAGGTGATTTAGCGTATTTTAATATAAATATGCTAATTATATATCAAATGAAGTAATCTATCAAAAAATTTAATTAAAAAAATTCAAATTTTTAGTATTTTTCGCCTTTTAAGTGAAGATATCGTCCCTATTCATATGTAATTTAGCGTAATTTAGCGTAATTTACCGTATTTTAGCGTAATGTAATGTAATGTAGTGTAAATTACCTTAATATAGTGTAATTTAACATAATTTCAAGAAATTTAGCATATTTCAGGATAAATATGCTAATTATATATCAAAAGCAGCAGTCTATCGAATAATTTAAACAAAAAAATTCTAATTTTCTATGTTTTTTACATTTTCAGTGAAGAGATCGTCCCAATTCACATGCAATTTAGCGTAATTTTGTGTAATTTATCGTATTTTAGCGTAATGAGATGTAATTTAGTGTAATTTAACTTAATATAGTGTAATTCAACATAATTTCAAGTGATTTAGCGTATTTTAGTATAAATATGCTAATTATATATCACAAGAAGTAATCTATCGAATAATTTAAACAAAAAAATTTAAATTTTCAGTGTTTTTTGCCTTTTCAGTGAAGATATCGTCCCTATTCATATGTAATTTAGCGTAATTTAGCGTAATTTACCGTATTTTAGCGTAATGTAATGTAATGTAGTTTAATTTACCTTAATATAGTGTAATTCAACATAATTTCATGAAATTTAGTATATTTTAGTGTAAATATGCTAATTATATATCAAAAGCAGTAGTCTATTAAATAATTTAAACCAAAAATTTAAATTTTCAGTGTTTTTCGCCTTTTCAGTGAAGATAACGTCTCCATTCATATGTAATTTAGCGTAATTTGTCGTATTTTAACGTAATTGTCACACCCCGCAGCCATGAGTAGTGACAGAGCCCCGCCGTAAGCATACAACTCCATGTATGCTTACAAGGCAATTACGATAGAATTCATAATCATCACAATAAAAGAAATAAAACAAGTTTATATACATAATCCAGGTACGAAAGTCTGGTAACAGTAGAATATACAAAATGTATCTCATACGGATACTAACCATAAGGTATGACATAGAGATCTATACAACAAAAACATAAGTATATCTCTAGTCAAATACAAAACAAGTACTAAGATAGTATGGTAACATATACCAAAGGCCTACTACTCGTGTGACTCTCCAGAACCGGCCGTACCGTAACCTGTAAAAAGATCCCAAAGGGAGGGGGTGAGAATAAATTCTCAGTGCGAATTTGCCACAATCAAGCTATTGGACTTGCAATCAGAATCCACTTTCAAAAATAAAATCAATACAACAACATTTTAACAGTTCTATATCAGTATATAAATGAATGCGTATGCTCGACAACAATAATCAAATTAATCACAACGTACGGAATTTCCAAGATGAAGTTCAAACAAACACATGTTTGGCTTAACTCATTTTAATATGACTGGTAGCACCTACAGATGTTCTCTCGAGCTGGACCCTTTATCAAACACTCATCTATAGGGTTACAGACACCTGCAGATGTTCCACCGAGCTGGACCCTTTATCTGACACCCATCTGCAGTGCTTTGGCTTAACCATTTACTAAGGTCTGGTTCTAAGTCAGCTATGCAGCTCAACTTTACAAATGCATTCACACGGAATCAAGGTCAGCCATAGGCTCAACCTTGACATAGGACCAAAATCAGCTCAAAGCCTTGCAACAATTCATAAACAGGTCAACGGATAGGTCACCGTCACCTTATCCAGCTACCTCTATGGGTCAGCCTGGCAAATTCAGAAACAGGTCAACGGATAGGTCACCGTCACCTTATCCAGCTACCTCTATGGGTCAGCCTGGCAAATCAGAAACAGTTCAACGGATAGGTCACCGTCACCTTATCCAGCTACCTCTATGGGTCAGCCTGGCAAATTCAGAAACAGGTCAACGGATAGTTCACCGTCACCTTATCCAGCTACCTCTATGGGTCAGCCTGGCAAATTCAGGAACAGGTCAACGGATAGTTCACCGTCACCTTATCCAGCTACCTCTATGGGTCAGCCTGGCAAATTCAGGAACAGGTCAACGGATAGTTCACCGTCACCTTATCCAGCTACCTTGATCACTCAAAAGAGAGCAATGTTTCTTTTAATATTTATAAACTCGGAAATGCTATCGGTTCGGACTGCAAGCGCACAATCCTATCGAGTAGTATATTCGAGGTCGATCCACAGGGAATATTGGTTCAATGCTTTGAGCGATCGAATCACAATCTTTCGAAAGGCTAGACGAAATCTGAAAATTGAGAGATGTTGTTTTGATCAATGTAAATTAGGAAGCAATTAAAAGTAATTAAAATAAAGATAGAGATGAGAATTCCTAGGGTTTCGGCACACCATTGCCACTCAATCCGCTTTGACAATATATTCCTGTTGCGTCTGATTTCCTGTTGTTGTTTAATGAAAGACACTACATAGGTCACTGCGATTTATGTTACGCGAGAATGACAGATCTTTCACCGAGATTCTACATAGGACACTGTGATTTACCTTACGCAAATGTCTGATCTCTCAAATAGCCCAAATTACTACATAGATCACTGCGATTTATTTTACGCAAATGATGGAATTTGGTACGCGTTTTGTTGGTCTGGTTTATGGTTTTGTAAGGCGCAGAATGTTGCACAACGGTTTGGAAGGTGTGTGCATGTATTAAATGCCTCAGGGTTCGACGCTCTCGATTTTTAAGGCATGAGGGAGAACATCGAACTTGAAACATTTACTTTCTTTCTGCTATTCCTTCTGGTTCACCCTCGACAGACCTACTGTTCATAATCAGTCTATCGAGAGAGTTTAATGATTGTGGGGACGTTTAACTCCCAGCGGGCGCAAGCCCCCGCTGTTAATTACATCAGATGACCCTTCCAAGCCATACTGAACACCTCGTCCATTCCGGGATTTGGGACCTATTTAAGTGAATTGAATAATAGGGCTAAAAAAGGGGGACTCATGTATTGACCTTGGTTTTGATTTGGTTTTCTTGGTTTGGATATTTGTGTATGTGTGATTTCATATTAAAGCAATGTTTATTATATTTTAAAATAGGAATTTGGATATTTGAGAAGTGTATATACATTGTTTATTTACATCTGACTCATAACATATTTATTCACATTTTTGTTAATAAATAAGATCGTTTAAATTTGAAGAAAGGGTATTTTGGTCATTTCAGAACTTGGCTGATGGCTGGACATGTTCAATTTTGTTTAGAGACATGGAGGATTTAATTTGGGTTCATTTGGAGGTGGTTTGAGTTGATTTGGATTTGAAATGAAGAAGTTATGGCCAAAAAGGACTGAAAAGGGCTTATTTGTAAAGCTTGATTCTTTCCAGGGACCTATTTGTAAATCTGGAAGAAATGGAATTTGTGATTTGGATTTTAGACAAGGCTTTATGTGAAAATTGGGCCTTTAAGGGCTTGTTTGAGAGAGTTTTAGGCTGGTAGGGACCTATTTGTAAATTTACAAGAGCTTCGCTGTGATTACAATTTGTCACAGGGGCTTATGTGCAAATGATTTTTGATTTAATGATTTTATTGATTATCTGGTTTTTGAGATTTGTATTGGGCTTTGAGATGTGTGCTTTGAGCTTCAAGATCTGTGTTTCCATTTAAGCTTTGTTTTGGCGCTGGAATCAAAAGGCTCATATTGCTTTAAAATCCGTGCAGCTGGAATATGAAAGGTATTTTTGCTTGTATTTAGGTCTGAACTTCAAAAATTCACATTAAATTGAAATAAAATCAGAAAGATATGAAATTTGTGTCCGTTTTATGTATTTTGAAGTGCTTTATTTAATTATGATGTTTGTTCTTTGATTTGGATTTTTAGCCGATCTGTACTGTTCATTTTACCAGCAGCAGCTTATTATTGTTTAAATGCTGATTTTCTGTTTTTAAAACTGAACTTTGAAAATTCATATAAAATCAAAAAAAGATCAGAAAAATGCAAAGTTTGTGTCAATTTTGTGTGTTTTAAAATTCTCTATCTGATGGCGATGTCCATTTTTCATTTTGGTCCCTGTGTCAGTTAAGATTGCTTATTTTACCAGCAGGGGTCATTTTGGCACTTTTGAGTGCTTTCCTTGTACCAGTGGTACATGCCTTGAGATTTGATACTGGTACTGTTCATTGACTGGTACCAGAAGCTGTGGGGGACATTTATCATGATTGGTTTTGAGTTCTAACAAGTTTGAGTAGCTTTTAGGCTACAAATTGGTACCAACAAACAAAAGGAAAAGGGAAAATCCAAAATTCCAAAATAATGTTTCTTTAAATACCAAAAATCTGTCAAAATGTGATTTTATGCAGGGAGGCCCCTGATTTTGTTTAAAATTATGTTTTTGCATAATCTCACTTGATAAAGGAGACAAATCATCAAGAGGTCATTGATTTAAATGTGTAATTGGCTAATTTCAACATCATGAAAGCCTTTTTTTACAATTTAAACCTTTTATCTTTCACCATTTGCACAAAGGACTATTTAATTTCTTCATATAGTGTATTTTTATACACATGGCATACATTTATGCTCAAAGAAACTAATTAGCACCATTTATGCAACATGAGTCTCATACCAAGGAGATTATAATGGGAACTATACAGCTCAAACCACCATAACTCGTTTTTGTTACTTCTAATCTTTTCTAATAAAATAATCAAACAAATTGGATGCAATAGGAACTATACAGCTCAACACATGCATCTTCATTGCTTAATTATTTTATACAAAGATTAAAAGTATAAAAGATCAAAGATTCGAAGAGATCATCATTTTTTATATATTTCGGATTTATATATTTTTTTAGTAGATTTACTTGAAATAAAGTGCAAAAGGGAGATAAAATACCAAAAACAACATATATACATATTTTTGTTTATAAAGGCAGCAAAGAAGAAGAAAGAAAAAGAAAAGAAAGAAAAGAGATTTTTTTTGTTTAATATATTTATGCATATATTATTTTTTGCTTGATGATCATTGAACTTTATGTTTACTTATGAAAGAAAAAGAAAAATTCTCTCATCTTGTGCTTTACAAAATCCAAAACAAAATAGAGAGAAAAAGAAAAATATCAAATGAAAGAAGCTCCAACAATGAACTTAAAAAGAAAAGAAAAACCGAAAAATTCAAATAAAAAGGATTTCATTTCATCAAAGGGATTTTATTCACATGAACTCAAAATCAAGAGATTACATCTTTTGTATCTTTAATTACCTAATTTCGAATTTCTATTACAAAAGGAGGAAGAAACTTATACTTTTTTCTTTCTCTCTATTTCTCTCTATTTTCAGATCTGTATTTTTGTATCTCTTTTCTGTGTTGAGCTGCTGGTTTTTTCCTCTCTCCTTTTTTTGCCTCTGAGGTTTGCTGTGTTTATAGAACAGGCTTAAGCATGGCATTAGGGTTTAGTTTAGCCTGTGCTGGCATTAATCTCACCGTTCATCATTTTTTCTTTTAATCAGGCGGCTGAGATTGAAGCGCATGAGAGGCAGAGGCAGAGGCGCCAGGGTTTTAACTTCTTATATTTCAGATTTGAGTGCACCTGTTTCACCATAGACCACGCATGAGCTCATATTGGTCTACAGAATGCCGGGTTCACGTAGGACGAAGGGGCCAGGCGCTAGCTTTGGATTCCATTTCTTGTATCACTAGATTTTGGTAGACGCAGTTCATGATGCACCCATTCGCTGACAGCTTGAGGCACCGCACGGTTCTTGCACGCTCCGGGTCTAGCCAAAACGAAGGGGTTATCAAATATCCGGCGCTGCATTTGAACTTCTAATTTTATGTCATTGCATTTCGGTGGATGTGGTATATGATACACCGTATCACCGACAGCTTAAGCTGCTACATCGTATTCGCGTGTGCCGGGTTTATGGAAAACGAAGGGGTCACCCCGCTGGGATTTTAAAACCCAGCGTCCTTTTCGGGGATTTGCGTGGCTTCGGCTCACAGTGAGCCATATAGCTGTCAATTTGGTCTAGGGGTTTTACCATGTATGCTCCGTGTCTATGCAAACCGTGACTCCAGTGAAATTTCAAATGAGTCGCTGACAGTCGGGCCCATTCTTGTTGGGTTTTGCTTAGAGCCTCCAATTTGTACCCAGGGTACCTTGAAACAGGGATTTACTAGATATTACCCTTTCCTTGTACCCAGAATATTATCCATGCATTGTTTAAATTGTAGGAAGTTATTTCCCTTGTGATTTTAAATGTGGGATACATCGAAACTCATAGTTTCATGTGTAGAATATCACCAAGACTTTTAATATGTTACACTCAATTCCTTTTAGGGATCCATGTGTGATTTTGGTGCTTTCCCAATAGAAGATAGCTACTTATTATGTTAAATTTTAAGTAGCAACTTTTTAGGGTCAAACAGGTTTCCCCGCTAAGGTTTTCTTCACATAAACCTAATAGATCTCAACGAGGCTAACTCATACAAATAGTTTCTCTTACCATTAAAGTACTGTCACTACCCTAACAGACTCAAACTAAATCATTGAAATTAGATGAAGAGATAGTAAATCACAAAAGCATTTTGTTTCAACAACAAGAAATCATAATCAACAGAAATATATATATCAAAACATCAAGAGTAACAAGGTTTACTGCCTAGCCCTAAGAAAAGGAACTTAGCCGCGGAACGGCATGGTTACAAGCACTCCTCTCTTCTCACTTTAATCAAATCTAACCCTAATTACAAAGATAACTAATCATTCTGCCCAGGGGCCTTATATAGGAGTGTAGGAACGTGTAGAGGTTGAGTAGGGGCTAAGGAACTGATCTGGAAACAGCTGTCGGTAGTTATTCCCCAAGAGACGCCTTCGGATACGGGCCGTATCAGGTGATACGGTCCGTATTAGGACCTTGGTAGTTAGGGTTTAAGTGCTTCCAGCGCTATCTTCTGGTCTGTGCTAGGCCTGGTCCGTATTGGTCAATACTGGCCGTAACAGGGACTTAGTCGATGAGCGTCGCTGATCCGATTGACCGGATTCTATCTCCATTTGGTGTAAAATAGTCCCAAAACCTGTTTTCTACAATAAAACATAAAGAAGGGTGACAGTAGCCTTTTTCTCTAATAAATTAAACATAAGTGTGAGAAAATATGTAAAACCTAAGCCAAAACCCTACGTAAATCATCATTATTTTGACTCTAATCACGCCTCCCAACTTGAATTGTTGCTTGTCCTCAAGCAATGACATCCCAGCTGGTCAAAGATTAGGTCTAGGTTAAACCATACAATCTCCAGGTCTTGTTTAAAAATCAAATTAGGGCTTAGGTTTGGTACAATTGGCATGACAATAAAAATTTAGAACTTAAAAATATTCATGATCTCTCCCTTGAACAATTTATTCACCCCATGATTGACCTCATTATGCTTGCCCTAGAAAAATTATCATTAAACAATCTACTTCACAAATATCCTTAAAATTGAGAGTATTAATTTCCCCTTCGATTATAAATGGATCCCTTCCAATCAATAGGAATTCTAATGATATAAATTTTAATTTTTCTTCCCAATTGATTGGAGCAAAGTATGACAACTAAGTGTGTTGGTACTTGTAACTATTTTTGAAAAATTAAATATATACAAGAATTTAAATTTGGGAGGTTTTCTCGAGCCTATTGGTAACCAGTCTTGCGTAGGCACCCGTACTCTTTAAATTTAAATTTGGGTTTAGGGTTTAGGGTTTAGGGTTTAGGGTTTAGGGTTTAGGGTTTAGGGTTTAGGGTTTAGGGTTTAGGGTTTAGGGTTTAGGGTTTAGGGTTTAGGGTTTAGGGTTTAGGGTTTAGGGTTTAGGGTTTAGGGTTTAGGGTTTAGGGTTTAGGGTTTAGGGTTTAGGGTTTAGGGTTTAGGGTTTAGGGTTTAGGGTTTAGGGTTTAGGGTTTAGGGTTTAGGGTTTAGGGTTTAGGGTTTAGGGTTTAGGGTTTAGGGTTTAGGGTTTAGGGTTTAGGGTTTAGGGTTTAGGGTTTAGGGTTTAGGGTTTAGGGTTTAGGG
Source organism: Carex myosuroides (assembly GCA_028015225.1). Taxonomy (NCBI): domain Eukaryota; kingdom Viridiplantae; phylum Streptophyta; class Magnoliopsida; order Poales; family Cyperaceae; genus Carex; species Carex myosuroides. The sequence goes on along the minus strand of CM051489.1, from coordinate 14,692 downwards.
TTTAGGGTTTAGGGTTTAGGGTTTAGGGTTTAGGGTTTAGGGTTTAGGGTTTAGGGTTTAGGGTTTAGGGTTTAGGGTTTAGGGTTTAGGGTTTAGGGTTTAGGGTTTAGGGTTTAGGGTTTAGGGTTTAGGGTTTAGGGTTTAGGGTTTAGGGTTTAGGGTTTAGGGTTTAGGGTTTAGGGTTTAGGGTTTAGGGTTTAGGGTTTAGGGTTTAGGGTTTAGGGTTTAGGGTTTAGGGTTTAGGGTTTAGGGTTTAGGGTTTAGGGTTTAGGGTTTAGGGTTTAGGGTTTAGGGTTTAGGGTTTAGGGTTTAGGGTTTAGGGTTTAGGGTTTAGGGTTTAGGGTTTAGGGTTTAGGGTTTAGGGTTTAGGGTTTAGGGTTTAGGGTTTAGGGTTTAGGGTTTAGGGTTTAGGGTTTAGGGTTTAGGGTTTAGGGTTTAGGGTTTAGGGTTTAGGGTTTAGGGTTTAGGGTTTAGGGTTTAGGGTTTAGGGTTTAGGGTTTAGGGTTTAGGGTTTAGGGTTTAGGGTTTAGGGTTTAGGGTTTAGGGTTTAGGGTTTAGGGTTTAGGGTTTAGGGTTTAGGGTTTAGGGTTTAGGGTTTAGGGTTTAGGGTTTAGGGTTTAGGGTTTAGGGTTTAGGGTTTAGGGTTTAGGGTTTAGGGTTTAGGGTTTAGGGTTTAGGGTTTAGGGTTTAGGGTTTAGGGTTTAGGGTTTAGGGTTTAGGGTTTAGGGTTTAGGGTTTAGGGTTTAGGGTTTAGGGTTTAGGGTTTAGGGTTTAGGGTTTAGGGTTTAGGGTTTAGGGTTTAGGGTTTAGGGTTTAGGGTTTAGGGTTTAGGGTTTAGGGTTTAGGGTTTAGGGTTTAGGGTTTAGGGTTTAGGGTTTAGGGTTTAGGGTTTAGGGTTTAGGGTTTAGGGTTTAGGGTTTAGGGTTTAGGGTTTAGGGTTTAGGGTTTAGGGTTTAGGGTTTAGGGTTTAGGGTTTAGGGTTTAGGGTTTAGGGTTTAGGGTTTAGGGTTTAGGGTTTAGGGTTTAGGGTTTAGGGTTTAGGGTTTAGGGTTTAGGGTTTAGGGTTTAGGGTTTAGGGTTTAGGGTTTAGGGTTTAGGGTTTAGGGTTTAGGGTTTAGGGTTTAGGGTTTAGGGTTTAGGGTTTAGGGTTTAGGGTTTAGGGTTTAGGGTTTAGGGTTTAGGGTTTAGGGTTTAGGGTTTAGGGTTTAGGGTTTAGGGTTTAGGGTTTAGGGTTTAGGGTTTAGGGTTTAGGGTTTAGGGTTTAGGGTTTAGGGTTTAGGGTTTAGGGTTTAGGGTTTAGGGTTTAGGGTTTAGGGTTTAGGGTTTAGGGTTTAGGGTTTAGGGTTTAGGGTTTAGGGTTTAGGGTTTAGGGTTTAGGGTTTAGGGTTTAGGGTTTAGGGTTTAGGGTTTAGGGTTTAGGGTTTAGGGTTTAGGGTTTAGGGTTTAGGGTTTAGGGTTTAGGGTTTAGGGTTTAGGGTTTAGGGTTTAGGGTTTAGGGTTTAGGGTTTAGGGTTTAGGGTTTAGGGTTTAGGGTTTAGGGTTTAGGGTTTAGGGTTTAGGGTTTAGGGTTTAGGGTTTAGGGTTTAGGGTTTAGGGTTTAGGGTTTAGGGTTTAGGGTTTAGGGTTTAGGGTTTAGGGTTTAGGGTTTAGGGTTTAGGGTTTAGGGTTTAGGGTTTAGGGTTTAGGGTTTAGGGTTTAGGGTTTAGGGTTTAGGGTTTAGGGTTTAGGGTTTAGGGTTTAGGGTTTAGGGTTTAGGGTTTAGGGTTTAGGGTTTAGGGTTTAGGGTTTAGGGTTTAGGGTTTAGGGTTTAGGGTTTAGGGTTTAGGGTTTAGGGTTTAGGGTTTAGGGTTTAGGGTTTAGGGTTTAGGGTTTAGGGTTTAGGGTTTAGGGTTTAGGGTTTAGGGTTTAGGGTTTAGGGTTTAGGGTTTAGGGTTTAGGGTTTAGGGTTTAGGGTTTAGGGTTTAGGGTTTAGGGTTTAGGGTTTAGGGTTTAGGGTTTAGGGTTTAGGGTTTAGGGTTTAGGGTTTAGGGTTTAGGGTTTAGGGTTTAGGGTTTAGGGTTTAGGGTTTAGGGTTTAGGGTTTAGGGTTTAGGGTTTAGGGTTTAGGGTTTAGGGTTTAGGGTTTAGGGTTTAGGGTTTAGGGTTTAGGGTTTAGGGTTTAGGGTTTAGGGTTTAGGGTTTAGGGTTTAGGGTTTAGGGTTTAGGGTTTAGGGTTTAGGGTTTAGGGTTTAGGGTTTAGGGTTTAGGGTTTAGGGTTTAGGGTTTAGGGTTTAGGGTTTAGGGTTTAGGGTTTAGGGTTTAGGGTTTAGGGTTTAGGGTTTAGGGTTTAGGGTTTAGGGTTTAGGGTTTAGGGTTTAGGGTTTAGGGTTTAGGGTTTAGGGTTTAGGGTTTAGGGTTTAGGGTTTAGGGTTTAGGGTTTAGGGTTTAGGGTTTAGGGTTTAGGGTTTAGGGTTTAGGGTTTAGGGTTTAGGGTTTAGGGTTTAGGGTTTAGGGTTTAGGGTTTAGGGTTTAGGGTTTAGGGTTTAGGGTTTAGGGTTTAGGGTTTAGGGTTTAGGGTTTAGGGTTTAGGGTTTAGGGTTTAGGGTTTAGGGTTTAGGGTTTAGGGTTTAGGGTTTAGGGTTTAGGGTTTAGGGTTTAGGGTTTAGGGTTTAGGGTTTAGGGTTTAGGGTTTAGGGTTTAGGGTTTAGGGTTTAGGGTTTAGGGTTTAGGGTTTAGGGTTTAGGGTTTAGGGTTTAGGGTTTAGGGTTTAGGGTTTAGGGTTTAGGGTTTAGGGTTTAGGGTTTAGGGTTTAGGGTTTAGGGTTTAGGGTTTAGGGTTTAGGGTTTAGGGTTTAGGGTTTAGGGTTTAGGGTTTAGGGTTTAGGGTTTAGGGTTTAGGGTTTAGGGTTTAGGGTTTAGGGTTTAGGGTTTAGGGTTTAGGGTTTAGGGTTTAGGGTTTAGGGTTTAGGGTTTAGGGTTTAGGGTTTAGGGTTTAGGGTTTAGGGTTTAGGGTTTAGGGTTTAGGGTTTAGGGTTTAGGGTTTAGGGTTTAGGGTTTAGGGTTTAGGGTTTAGGGTTTAGGGTTTAGGGTTTAGGGTTTAGGGTTTAGGGTTTAGGGTTTAGGGTTTAGGGTTTAGGGTTTAGGGTTTAGGGTTTAGGGTTTAGGGTTTAGGGTTTAGGGTTTAGGGTTTAGGGTTTAGGGTTTAGGGTTTAGGGTTTAGGGTTTAGGGTTTAGGGTTTAGGGTTTAGGGTTTAGGGTTTAGGGTTTAGGGTTTAGGGTTTAGGGTTTAGGGTTTAGGGTTTAGGGTTTAGGGTTTAGGGTTTAGGGTTTAGGGTTTAGGGTTTAGGGTTTAGGGTTTAGGGTTTAGGGTTTAGGGTTTAGGGTTTAGGGTTTAGGGTTTAGGGTTTAGGGTTTAGGGTTTAGGGTTTAGGGTTTAGGGTTTAGGGTTTAGGGTTTAGGGTTTAGGGTTTAGGGTTTAGGGTTTAGGGTTTAGGGTTTAGGGTTTAGGGTTTAGGGTTTAGGGTTTAGGGTTTAGGGTTTAGGGTTTAGGGTTTAGGGTTTAGGGTTTAGGGTTTAGGGTTTAGGGTTTAGGGTTTAGGGTTTAGGGTTTAGGGTTTAGGGTTTAGGGTTTAGGGTTTAGGGTTTAGGGTTTAGGGTTTAGGGTTTAGGGTTTAGGGTTTAGGGTTTAGGGTTTAGGGTTTAGGGTTTAGGGTTTAGGGTTTAGGGTTTAGGGTTTAGGGTTTAGGGTTTAGGGTTTAGGGTTTAGGGTTTAGGGTTTAGGGTTTAGGGTTTAGGGTTTAGGGTTTAGGGTTTAGGGTTTAGGGTTTAGGGTTTAGGGTTTAGGGTTTAGGGTTTAGGGTTTAGGGTTTAGGGTTTAGGGTTTAGGGTTTAGGGTTTAGGGTTTAGGGTTTAGGGTTTAGGGTTTAGGGTTTAGGGTTTAGGGTTTAGGGTTTAGGGTTTAGGGTTTAGGGTTTAGGGTTTAGGGTTTAGGGTTTAGGGTTTAGGGTTTAGGGTTTAGGGTTTAGGGTTTAGGGTTTAGGGTTTAGGGTTTAGGGTTTAGGGTTTAGGGTTTAGGGTTTAGGGTTTAGGGTTTAGGGTTTAGGGTTTAGGGTTTAGGGTTTAGGGTTTAGGGTTTAGGGTTTAGGGTTTAGGGTTTAGGGTTTAGGGTTTAGGGTTTAGGGTTTAGGGTTTAGGGTTTAGGGTTTAGGGTTTAGGGTTTAGGGTTTAGGGTTTAGGGTTTAGGGTTTAGGGTTTAGGGTTTAGGGTTTAGGGTTTAGGGTTTAGGGTTTAGGGTTTAGGGTTTAGGGTTTAGGGTTTAGGGTTTAGGGTTTAGGGTTTAGGGTTTAGGGTTTAGGGTTTAGGGTTTAGGGTTTAGGGTTTAGGGTTTAGGGTTTAGGGTTTAGGGTTTAGGGTTTAGGGTTTAGGGTTTAGGGTTTAGGGTTTAGGGTTTAGGGTTTAGGGTTTAGGGTTTAGGGTTTAGGGTTTAGGGTTTAGGGTTTAGGGTTTAGGGTTTAGGGTTTAGGGTTTAGGGTTTAGGGTTTAGGGTTTAGGGTTTAGGGTTTAGGGTTTAGGGTTTAGGGTTTAGGGTTTAGGGTTTAGGGTTTAGGGTTTAGGGTTTAGGGTTTAGGGTTTAGGGTTTAGGGTTTAGGGTTTAGGGTTTAGGGTTTAGGGTTTAGGGTTTAGGGTTTAGGGTTTAGGGTTTAGGGTTTAGGGTTTAGGGTTTAGGGTTTAGGGTTTAGGGTTTAGGGTTTAGGGTTTAGGGTTTAGGGTTTAGGGTTTAGGGTTTAGGGTTTAGGGTTTAGGGTTTAGGGTTTAGGGTTTAGGGTTTAGGGTTTAGGGTTTAGGGTTTAGGGTTTAGGGTTTAGGGTTTAGGGTTTAGGGTTTAGGGTTTAGGGTTTAGGGTTTAGGGTTTAGGGTTTAGGGTTTAGGGTTTAGGGTTTAGGGTTTAGGGTTTAGGGTTTAGGGTTTAGGGTTTAGGGTTTAGGGTTTAGGGTTTAGGGTTTAGGGTTTAGGGTTTAGGGTTTAGGGTTTAGGGTTTAGGGTTTAGGGTTTAGGGTTTAGGGTTTAGGGTTTAGGGTTTAGGGTTTAGGGTTTAGGGTTTAGGGTTTAGGGTTTAGGGTTTAGGGTTTAGGGTTTAGGGTTTAGGGTTTAGGGTTTAGGGTTTAGGGTTTAGGGTTTAGGGTTTAGGGTTTAGGGTTTAGGGTTTAGGGTTTAGGGTTTAGGGTTTAGGGTTTAGGGTTTAGGGTTTAGGGTTTAGGGTTTAGGGTTTAGGGTTTAGGGTTTAGGGTTTAGGGTTTAGGGTTTAGGGTTTAGGGTTTAGGGTTTAGGGTTTAGGGTTTAGGGTTTAGGGTTTAGGGTTTAGGGTTTAGGGTTTAGGGTTTAGGGTTTAGGGTTTAGGGTTTAGGGTTTAGGGTTTAGGGTTTAGGGTTTAGGGTTTAGGGTTTAGGGTTTAGGGTTTAGGGTTTAGGGTTTAGGGTTTAGGGTTTAGGGTTTAGGGTTTAGGGTTTAGGGTTTAGGGTTTAGGGTTTAGGGTTTAGGGTTTAGGGTTTAGGGTTTAGGGTTTAGGGTTTAGGGTTTAGGGTTTAGGGTTTAGGGTTTAGGGTTTAGGGTTTAGGGTTTAGGGTTTAGGGTTTAGGGTTTAGGGTTTAGGGTTTAGGGTTTAGGGTTTAGGGTTTAGGGTTTAGGGTTTAGGGTTTAGGGTTTAGGGTTTAGGGTTTAGGGTTTAGGGTTTAGGGTTTAGGGTTTAGGGTTTAGGGTTTAGGGTTTAGGGTTTAGGGTTTAGGGTTTAGGGTTTAGGGTTTAGGGTTTAGGGTTTAGGGTTTAGGGTTTAGGGTTTAGGGTTTAGGGTTTAGGGTTTAGGGTTTAGGGTTTAGGGTTTAGGGTTTAGGGTTTAGGGTTTAGGGTTTAGGGTTTAGGGTTTAGGGTTTAGGGTTTAGGGTTTAGGGTTTAGGGTTTAGGGTTTAGGGTTTAGGGTTTAGGGTTTAGGGTTTAGGGTTTAGGGTTTAGGGTTTAGGGTTTAGGGTTTAGGGTTTAGGGTTTAGGGTTTAGGGTTTAGGGTTTAGGGTTTAGGGTTTAGGGTTTAGGGTTTAGGGTTTAGGGTTTAGGGTTTAGGGTTTAGGGTTTAGGGTTTAGGGTTTAGGGTTTAGGGTTTAGGGTTTAGGGTTTAGGGTTTAGGGTTTAGGGTTTAGGGTTTAGGGTTTAGGGTTTAGGGTTTAGGGTTTAGGGTTTAGGGTTTAGGGTTTAGGGTTTAGGGTTTAGGGTTTAGGGTTTAGGGTTTAGGGTTTAGGGTTTAGGGTTTAGGGTTTAGGGTTTAGGGTTTAGGGTTTAGGGTTTAGGGTTTAGGGTTTAGGGTTTAGGGTTTAGGGTTTAGGGTTTAGGGTTTAGGGTTTAGGGTTTAGGGTTTAGGGTTTAGGGTTTAGGGTTTAGGGTTTAGGGTTTAGGGTTTAGGGTTTAGGGTTTAGGGTTTAGGGTTTAGGGTTTAGGGTTTAGGGTTTAGGGTTTAGGGTTTAGGGTTTAGGGTTTAGGGTTTAGGGTTTAGGGTTTAGGGTTTAGGGTTTAGGGTTTAGGGTTTAGGGTTTAGGGTTTAGGGTTTAGGGTTTAGGGTTTAGGGTTTAGGGTTTAGGGTTTAGGGTTTAGGGTTTAGGGTTTAGGGTTTAGGGTTTAGGGTTTAGGGTTTAGGGTTTAGGGTTTAGGGTTTAGGGTTTAGGGTTTAGGGTTTAGGGTTTAGGGTTTAGGGTTTAGGGTTTAGGGTTTAGGGTTTAGGGTTTAGGGTTTAGGGTTTAGGGTTTAGGGTTTAGGGTTTAGGGTTTAGGGTTTAGGGTTTAGGGTTTAGGGTTTAGGGTTTAGGGTTTAGGGTTTAGGGTTTAGGGTTTAGGGTTTAGGGTTTAGGGTTTAGGGTTTAGGGTTTAGGGTTTAGGGTTTAGGGTTTAGGGTTTAGGGTTTAGGGTTTAGGGTTTAGGGTTTAGGGTTTAGGGTTTAGGGTTTAGGGTTTAGGGTTTAGGGTTTAGGGTTTAGGGTTTAGGGTTTAGGGTTTAGGGTTTAGGGTTTAGGGTTTAGGGTTTAGGGTTTAGGGTTTAGGGTTTAGGGTTTAGGGTTTAGGGTTTAGGGTTTAGGGTTTAGGGTTTAGGGTTTAGGGTTTAGGGTTTAGGGTTTAGGGTTTAGGGTTTAGGGTTTAGGGTTTAGGGTTTAGGGTTTAGGGTTTAGGGTTTAGGGTTTAGGGTTTAGGGTTTAGGGTTTAGGGTTTAGGGTTTAGGGTTTAGGGTTTAGGGTTTAGGGTTTAGGGTTTAGGGTTTAGGGTTTAGGGTTTAGGGTTTAGGGTTTAGGGTTTAGGGTTTAGGGTTTAGGGTTTAGGGTTTAGGGTTTAGGGTTTAGGGTTTAGGGTTTAGGGTTTAGGGTTTAGGGTTTAGGGTTTAGGGTTTAGGGTTTAGGGTTTAGGGTTTAGGGTTTAGGGTTTAGGGTTTAGGGTTTAGGGTTTAGGGTTTAGGGTTTAGGGTTTAGGGTTTAGGGTTTAGGGTTTAGGGTTTAGGGTTTAGGGTTTAGGGTTTAGGGTTTAGGGTTTAGGGTTTAGGGTTTAGGGTTTAGGGTTTAGGGTTTAGGGTTTAGGGTTTAGGGTTTAGGGTTTAGGGTTTAGGGTTTAGGGTTTAGGGTTTAGGGTTTAGGGTTTAGGGTTTAGGGTTTAGGGTTTAGGGTTTAGGGTTTAGGGTTTAGGGTTTAGGGTTTAGGGTTTAGGGTTTAGGGTTTAGGGTTTAGGGTTTAGGGTTTAGGGTTTAGGGTTTAGGGTTTAGGGTTTAGGGTTTAGGGTTTAGGGTTTAGGGTTTAGGGTTTAGGGTTTAGGGTTTAGGGTTTAGGGTTTAGGGTTTAGGGTTTAGGGTTTAGGGTTTAGGGTTTAGGGTTTAGGGTTTAGGGTTTAGGGTTTAGGGTTTAGGGTTTAGGGTTTAGGGTTTAGGGTTTAGGGTTTAGGGTTTAGGGTTTAGGGTTTAGGGTTTAGGGTTTAGGGTTTAGGGTTTAGGGTTTAGGGTTTAGGGTTTAGGGTTTAGGGTTTAGGGTTTAGGGTTTAGGGTTTAGGGTTTAGGGTTTAGGGTTTAGGGTTTAGGGTTTAGGGTTTAGGGTTTAGGGTTTAGGGTTTAGGGTTTAGGGTTTAGGGTTTAGGGTTTAGGGTTTAGGGTTTAGGGTTTAGGGTTTAGGGTTTAGGGTTTAGGGTTTAGGGTTTAGGGTTTAGGGTTTAGGGTTTAGGGTTTAGGGTTTAGGGTTTAGGGTTTAGGGTTTAGGGTTTAGGGTTTAGGGTTTAGGGTTTAGGGTTTAGGGTTTAGGGTTTAGGGTTTAGGGTTTAGGGTTTAGGGTTTAGGGTTTAGGGTTTAGGGTTTAGGGTTTAGGGTTTAGGGTTTAGGGTTTAGGGTTTAGGGTTTAGGGTTTAGGGTTTAGGGTTTAGGGTTTAGGGTTTAGGGTTTAGGGTTTAGGGTTTAGGGTTTAGGGTTTAGGGTTTAGGGTTTAGGGTTTAGGGTTTAGGGTTTAGGGTTTAGGGTTTAGGGTTTAGGGTTTAGGGTTTAGGGTTTAGGGTTTAGGGTTTAGGGTTTAGGGTTTAGGGTTTAGGGTTTAGGGTTTAGGGTTTAGGGTTTAGGGTTTAGGGTTTAGGGTTTAGGGTTTAGGGTTTAGGGTTTAGGGTTTAGGGTTTAGGGTTTAGGGTTTAGGGTTTAGGGTTTAGGGTTTAGGGTTTAGGGTTTAGGGTTTAGGGTTTAGGGTTTAGGGTTTAGGGTTTAGGGTTTAGGGTTTAGGGTTTAGGGTTTAGGGTTTAGGGTTTAGGGTTTAGGGTTTAGGGTTTAGGGTTTAGGGTTTAGGGTTTAGGGTTTAGGGTTTAGGGTTTAGGGTTTAGGGTTTAGGGTTTAGGGTTTAGGGTTTAGGGTTTAGGGTTTAGGGTTTAGGGTTTAGGGTTTAGGGTTTAGGGTTTAGGGTTTAGGGTTTAGGGTTTAGGGTTTAGGGTTTAGGGTTTAGGGTTTAGGGTTTAGGGTTTAGGGTTTAGGGTTTAGGGTTTAGGGTTTAGGGTTTAGGGTTTAGGGTTTAGGGTTTAGGGTTTAGGGTTTAGGGTTTAGGGTTTAGGGTTTAGGGTTTAGGGTTTAGGGTTTAGGGTTTAGGGTTTAGGGTTTAGGGTTTAGGGTTTAGGGTTTAGGGTTTAGGGTTTAGGGTTTAGGGTTTAGGGTTTAGGGTTTAGGGTTTAGGGTTTAGGGTTTAGGGTTTAGGGTTTAGGGTTTAGGGTTTAGGGTTTAGGGTTTAGGGTTTAGGGTTTAGGGTTTAGGGTTTAGGGTTTAGGGTTTAGGGTTTAGGGTTTAGGGTTTAGGGTTTAGGGTTTAGGGTTTAGGGTTTAGGGTTTAGGGTTTAGGGTTTAGGGTTTAGGGTTTAGGGTTTAGGGTTTAGGGTTTAGGGTTTAGGGTTTAGGGTTTAGGGTTTAGGGTTTAGGGTTTAGGGTTTAGGGTTTAGGGTTTAGGGTTTAGGGTTTAGGGTTTAGGGTTTAGGGTTTAGGGTTTAGGGTTTAGGGTTTAGGGTTTAGGGTTTAGGGTTTAGGGTTTAGGGTTTAGGGTTTAGGGTTTAGGGTTTAGGGTTTAGGGTTTAGGGTTTAGGGTTTAGGGTTTAGGGTTTAGGGTTTAGGGTTTAGGGTTTAGGGTTTAGGGTTTAGGGTTTAGGGTTTAGGGTTTAGGGTTTAGGGTTTAGGGTTTAGGGTTTA